>VUYV01000185.1:1687284-1697701 GCA_008711295.1 Anarhynchus alexandrinus | reverse complement strand
TGCCCAGAGAGGTTGTTGAGGCCCCATCCCTGGAGGTGTTCAAGGCCAGGCTGGAGGTGGCCTTGGGCAGCCTGGTGTGGTGGGAGGTGTCCCTGCCTATGGCAGGGGGGTTGGACCTCGATGATCTTCAAGGTCCCTTCCAACCTAAACCATTCTATGATTCTATGATTCTCCGATCAAAACTGTTATGAAGACTTCCTGACTATAGCTATCTATAGTTCTTTTCTAGGAGGCATTTGTGAGGCTTGTAGACGTGCTTATATTTCTGGAAAAGAGGTAACGTACTGTTTATTACAATGAAGGTAGTTTCTTATATCACAGAATACCTGCTGTCTTTCTTTCAATGAAGTCAAAGATAATTTTTAACGTTCACGAGATTTTGTAGTGCATTATAAGATTTGTATCTCTGCAGGATGGAAGGGACTTCAGTGTTAGGATATGCCAGGACAGTGTTATGCACTCACTGTTGAGGATGTATAAATGAGGATTTGATTTAGAAATACCCTTTATCTGAAAATGACTGTATGATTAGCATAGGTTCCATCTAGACTATGAGCTGTATTATAATAACACTTTATTCTCTCTGTTCGGTCAACTGAGGCCATTTGGTTCATCTAACCTCACCAACTATTCATATTGTTTTGTCTAAAATGGGGTGGGGGTGGGGGGTTGTTGTTATTGGTAGCAGAGGAAACAAGCCTTTGCCTCAGCAATGGAAACGGGTTTAGATAACAGGATTGTTCATAATATTTTAGTTCATGTCTTGTCAGGGCTTTAATGTGAAACATTGGTTAAAAAAATCTTACTTCATTCTGTAAGGCTTAAACACATTCTGTGTGACTCATTCAGGGTTTGTGGGTGTGGTCTCAATGTAAACTACAGTAGTGTGATTTTTGTAATAGCTATTGGCTTTGAACTATAGCGTATGTACTTTATAAGCAAAGTGTACTGTTTAAAAAGCACAAAATGCAGATGTTTAGCATTATGCGAAGTGCTTATTTTGACTGGATGTTCTGATGGGCGATGATGCAGACATTTAGAGTTCATAAATGGTCACTTTTCAGAGCGGCCAGTAATGGAACTGAAAAAATAGCAGTATCTCTCGATTTTAGCCTTAGAGCAAGACCTAGTTTGAGATGCAGTTCTGAAAAGAGTAGTTCTATGAGAAGTTTTATATATATGGTAATGGTAATACAGTTAAATTCAAAATCTTTGTAGGAATAATGCACTCATTCAGTTTAGCAGTGGCTATATACAGATTAAAATTTTTTAAGCATGGAGAAAAGAAGGCTTCGGGGAGATCTTAGAAGCCCCTTCCAGTCCCTAAAGGGGCTCCAGGAGAGCTGGGGAGGGACTCTGGATCAGGGAGGGGAGCCATGGGGTGAGGGGAGCAGTTTTAAACTGAAAGGGGACATTTAGATTAGATGTTGGGAAGACATTCTTGACTGTGAGGGTGGTGAGCCCCTGGCGCAGGTTGCCCAGAGAAGCTGTGGCTGCCCCATCCCTGGAGGTGTTCAAGGCCAGGTTGGACGGGGCTTGGAGCAACCTGGGCTGGTGGGAGGTGTCCCTGCCCAGGGCAGGGGGGTGGAACTGGGTGATCTTCAAGGTCCCTTCAAACTCTAACCATTCTGTGATTTTTATGATTCTAAGAGGGAATTAGAAGGGGCACGTAAATAGTTAAAATGCTCACAAATAGGAGGGAATTTTTTAGAGCATGAGGGAAAAAAAAAAACAGCGTTCCTAGGCAGGTTCTTGTTGGAAGTAGAAACAGTATTTTTGAAAGTGACAATTGTACATAAACATAAAAAAGAGCAAAAGCTCAGGCATAATATTGTGTTGCTGTGTTTAAATCAAATGAAAACGGGTTTGAGCAGCAACTTACTGTGTGTACAACCCCCCCAAAACTTGTTTGAGTCATAGAGATGCCACCAGAGGGAAACTAATAGACCACTGAGATTTAAAATTTGAACTCAAGAAAGATACAGCCTTAACACACAAGGCTAAATCACTGTGATCATTACTTACTGCATTGTTACTCAGTACAGAGGAGCTAGAGTCCACCTAATGAGGAGCAAACCTAAGGCATGTGATGTGCAATAGAAGAGGTAATTAATCAGGAAGGTAGTAATTGATTGCCGGAATCAAATAGAACTCATCTGAGGCTGCTGAGAGAAACCTGAATTTGCTTAATTGGTAACTGTGGTTTGCAATCTACAATTTATACCAGCTGTAGTGCTAGGTAAGTAACAGGAATGTGGGTTTTTTTTTCTTTCTTTCTTTAAAAGGAGGCAAGAGGGCTCCCAGGAATGTCTTCGGGTGCTACAGACTGCATTTGTTTGAATGATGAGTCTATATAGTATGAAAGGTATACTCCTCATTTTACTTCTAAAAGTGTCTATTAATGAACCTGGTTTTGAAAGCTGAGCATTGGGCTGGTGAGGTGTTTTGGTCTGGTCCACCAGAGCTATTTCAAGGGGGTTTGGGTTTTGTTATGCTGGTGGAATTCGAACAAAACTTTTCTGTTCGTGAGTGGAAAGGTATTTTAAAGATTGAAAGTGCCTATCAAAAGTTAGGCTAGCAAGGGATATGTCTAATTTCCTGTAAAACGTGCCTGCTAACTGCTAGTGAATTCATATTGTTCCCAGCATGTGTATCTTTATAGTGCTTCGGGAGGTCCCTTATGGTCTCTATAATGAGCTTAGTAGCAGTTACGAAAGAAGATTAAAATTTGCGAGGAATAAAACTAATTGCTAGTTTTGGTTCTTAAATATTAAAAGTAGCAAAAAGAGATTGATGTGCAAAACTGTAATTTTACAATCCATTGGATGGATGGCAGAGAAAAGGAACAGAAACTAACTCTGAATTGACTTGGCCAAGGAGAGCACTAGAGGGGATCATTGAGGACAGGGTGTCAAAAGCATAGCAATTGGGGAAGAGTCAGCGGACAGAGACCAGAATTAGCTTTGAGGTAGGTTTTGGGGTGGGGGTGGGATGTTTTGTTGTTTTCTTAACACTGGGTGGGAGGAATGAGGAATGTCCTATCCAGAGAATGCTACAACGTGATGATGAAGATGCGTCATTAAAACTGTATTTTAATTGCCTCAGGCAGAAAAGGCGAGTGAATTTGCATCTTCCATTTCACAGGTGAGTGTTCTTGGGTTGTGCCTGGGTGTAAAATGTATTTCCTTTCTTCTCCATTTGTATTTTACAACAGAATCATTATCTCCTAATTACTGAAAGAAAAGCAGTTGGCACTTAGGCTCCCTCTGACACCTATTTTACTGAAGATATGCCAGGAAAGGGATGGCATTTTGTGTATTTTGCTTTTCTTAGTCTTCATGTTGGTTATGTCTAGGCAACTTCCTCATTAGTGTACAAGATATTTTCTGTACCCTTCAAAATGTCTAGCTTTGTCCCTGGAGTCCTGTCATAGGGTCCCAACTTCCAGACTTTGGACTAGGCAGCTAAAAATTAAAAAGGAAGGAAACTTGTAGATGCTCAAGTCTTTTATTATATCCAATTCTTATCAAAGTATTGACAAGATCTGAAAACATATATGAAAATTTAACTGCGTACTGATCTCAAATCAGTGAGAAGTAGGAGACATGGGAATTACTTGTGTAAATAGTTTTTTCTTATTCTAGTGCTGTTCTCTGGGAATCTATTCAAGCCTCGAAGAAAGAACTGTTTAATAAGAATCCTCACTGCCAGTGAGCACTCGCGCTCCCATGAATTAACTTACTAACTAGGCCAATTTTTTTCTTTTCCTTTTCTTTTTAACATTAATGTTTCCATCAGATATATTTAGGTAGTATGATACGATGTTGAATAAGTCCTAGAAAATCAATCCTTATCTATTAGATTGAGACGCATGAGATCTATTTGATCCTCCACCAATCGTTAGAGATTTTAATTGCTGTTGTATCCATCTCTTGGACTGACAAATGTTGAACTTAAGCTTCTGAGTCATTTCTGCACAGAGCACACAGACTATCATGCTGAACACACACCAGCAGTCTGACTAAGAAGTCTGATATATGATTTATCTTGAATCATACCTTGCTTTTTCTTCTTCTTTTCTTTTTTTTTTTCCTCCTGGAACAAACAAGATCTATTTGCAACAGTTAAGAGCGTAGCAAACCTTATTGCTTTTTGGAATATTTTTGAGACAGACATTGCAGTAAGCTCTTTAAAAGAGTAAAAGAGTTAAAGCTTATCCTAACTTGTGCCAGGGGATTTAGACTGTATTCCCAGTCCTATTTTCTGTCTTTTTACTTTATATGCGGGGACAACTTAGCCTCCTTGCTTGTTTCACACACATTCTCTTTGCTGGATGTGTCCCTGCTTTTGACTGCATAATCCAGATATTGCTTATGTATTCGGTGATCTGTGAGTCTGAGCCACAAAAGATGCCAAATCATTACGCTCATATGGTACAAAGCCTACCTTGAATTTCAGAGGCAGACTTTATTTTTTTTCCTAATCTCTGGGAAAGAATAGATCCTGATCTTCACTGTCCTTGTAGGCAAGTTCTGGGGTGTTCCCTGGGTGAGGAGGGATATTGTGCTCAGTGTCTGGTTCTGCCGCACCTTTAGAAAGAGCTTAGGGGCTTTAAGGGGGAGAATAGTTTGTAGCTGTTAGTATAAATATAAAACAGATTAAAAAAAAAAAGTCTGTAACAACAGCTTTCAAGTGGCTTTAAAAATTTCTTTGTAGAGATGCTTTCTATTTTTCATTTTATTTCCAGACTAACAAAGTTTTTTTTAGAGTCCTAAGTACTTCACTCTTTAAATAGAGGCTTTTGAAAATTAATATTCCTGTCACTAGAAGAGTACTGTAAACAGAAAGTGGTCATACTGCCAAGTGACAGCGACTGCGAGAGTTGCCTTTGGAACCGAATGGGGTTCTTTTGGTGTAGTTTACACTGTGAAATGTTTTTAAGTGTTACATACTTTTCCACACTATATAAATGGAAATAAGAGTATGGCCAAATATACAGCTTTAAAATAAGTAGTATGTTTACTTGCAGATTTTACTTCGCATGCCCCAGAGCACAAAGATTGGTTTTTTTCCATAGTGAAATTCAATAAGTGTTGGAATTGTATTTATAGTAGAAAATCTATTTCAGAAACTACTTGCCTCGAAAGAATAAGCATTTTAATTTTAACTAGTCACAGCCAGCTAAGCTTATTCCAAAAGTAAAATAGAAATTTTTGTTTATTAATGTACTATCTGCTGCCTTCCAGGCAAACTAAAATAATGTTGTTCCTTCCTAGTACATCTATTTTGGAATTGGCACTACCACTGCATTCTGAATGCTAAGAAAGTCTACAAAGAGATTTACTCTATGACCAATTCACCCGCTATTTGAAAATACTGATATTTATTTATGCGATTTTGAGGAAGGGAGATGAAATGGTTTTAGCATGCGGTGGTTTGCACTATAGTATTTGTATGTATGTTAGAGCTTCATCCATATTGAATTAAATGATTAATAGATGTATTTGATTGGAAATATGCAACAGTTAGGATTTACTACTTAAACATATAGCTGGATTAATTCTTTGGAGCAGGTAGGCTGACGTGGGTACTAGCAAATGTTTATTCTCCTTATTTTTTGTCTGTGTGCGAATTGCAAGATGATTATGTTTGGTATTTATATCTGGTCCACACTGGCAAAGCTATTTTGTTTAAATATTAAATTTGTTAAAGTATTTCTTTCCATCTCTGCATTGCCTATAGAACTGTCAGCAGCAGAATGCAGTATATTCTGATATTTGAATTTGCTTTCCAATGGGTATCTGAAAGAAAAAGGTATTTCAACATCAGTCGTATCACCGATGCTGATGTGGTGACTCTAATTAACATAAAAATGTAAGTGATTATTCTTAAGGTTTTACTACTCTGAAGTTTAACAAAAGCATGTTTCTCCATTCTTTCTTAATAACACATATCTGTCTTAGAAACATCTTAAATTGCACGTTGCACTGTGTCTCCCAGTTACGTTTTTCCCTTTTAAACACTAAAAATTAGACACGCTGTTTCTATTTGAGCTGTAATTCCTTATACACCTAAATGAGAGCAGAATTAGTTTGTCAGCTATGTGGACACCTGGAATTCTCTGTGGCCTCCCTATTGGGTGATAACACAGGAAGGTCTGCTCCATATCTTTATAAAGCGGTAGTCTCAGTTTCAGTTATTTGTGAGTTCTGGTAGGTTGGTTGTGCCCTTGATGGAGATCCTGTTCAGGTATGGCACCTATTTAGAATGAGAAATTCAATTCTTATTTAATCTTACTACTAAATCTATGCTTTGAATTTTCACATGGATGTTCTGAGAACTGGAAGTCTTTGTCAGGAGTCCAACTGGGCACACGGCCTGAGTGTCAGATGCCCAGATTTCAGAACTGGGTGGAATGTACAGGTCTGACAGTCTGTCAGAAGGCGCAACTTTCAGGCTACCCTCTGGTCGCTGTCGTTACTGGCTGTACGTGATGAGGACAGCTTAAAATAGACACCAGATTAATTGAATCATATAAAACCTGGTGGCAGGAGTGGTCTGGAGAAGGCACTGGGTGCTGATGGGCATTCAATAGTGGAGGTGGTGATAAAGCAGAGCAGGTAAAGCATCACGGTCTGCTGGGGCTTCTCAATACAGACGTTCTCATGAGTTCTGACAATACTGTTAAACAAATCCTGCCCTGGGTTCAACCTGGGTGTCTAATGATGATTTTGGCAAAGGGTGGCAGCCATGTCACTGACTTTGGTTTCTTTGGCCTGATTTTTTTTCCTTGCATTAATAGTTTGCTGCTTTTTTTTTTTTCCTCCCCCTGAGGCGGGGTACCACACTCTCTGCTATGAACTCTCTTAATTTCTTGCTGTATGCTATAGTATCATAACCTCCCTAAGGCTATTGCATATCAGTCTCATTAACTTTCTCATAAATCTGAGATACAAGTAGCTACCAGAACAAGAGAGCAATATTATTTTCTACTTTAGATATCTTTTACATATAAATATTGATTAAAAAATCATAAGCAAGCCCCTTCTGCTAAGAAAAGCTCCTTTTTTAACATATGGCCGGCTAACTTTTTGTCTTCATTGCTTGACTGGAGCTCTAGCATCTGTATCGTTGGCCTGAAGGCCTTATCCTTTCCAGGAACAGTCTTCAGACTATAGCTGCTTTATGTAGCTGGATTAAGACGAAGCAGATGGCTGGTTGCAAGAGAGAATATAAAAATGCATAGAAATATTCTCAATGCTCTACTGCTTCTTGTCTTGTTTAACACAAGGTCATTTTGTGATTTTTCTTATCCAAATCCTTGCTGAAGATGAAAATGTGCCGTGGGTTGTAAAACTCTTAATTCCCCACCCTTAACGGCCTGATGAAAGATTGAATAATCCTCATGCAAGTTAGAACATGAACGTGAAGTCCAGAGAGGCGGAAGGAAACCAGGAAAGCCTAAAAAAGAAAGATCAACAACTTCTGATTAAATGACGTGTTATTTTAATTCTGTCTTGACTTAGTGGATGAGTTCAAATCGGTGGATTTCAAATAAAATCTCTGCTACACAGTTCACGGAGCATGTGTCTGATGCAAGTTGATATTCAGCACAGAGGTTTATCGTCCCAGGAAGCTGTTTACTAGTTTGGGGTGACCCAGCTTTGTTGATCCTTAAGGGATAGAGTTCTTACTTTTAATGAGCTTGAAGATCTTTATGCTTAATTGATTAGGTAGATTTTTAAAGCAATAGTGCATGAATTGCTTAGCTTGAAAAGTTATTTCTGCCTGTGGTCCAGGGTGTTTTCCAGTATAACCATGAAGGATGCAGAACTTTGTGGTCTGATTGTGTTTTCTTTTTTTACTTTTTCCTCTGATTATCATCGAATCGTAGAATGGTTTAGGTTGGAAAGGACTTTGAAGATCATCTCGTTCCACCCCCCTGCCCCGGGCAGGGACACCTCCCACCAGCCCAGGTTGCTCCAAGCCCCGTCCAACCTGGCCTTGAACAACTCCAGGGATGGGGCAGCCACAGCTTCTCTGGGCAATTTGTTCCAAGTACCTCACCACCCTCACAGGGAAGAATTTCTGCCTAATATCTAATCTAAATCTCCCCTCTTCCAGTTTGAAGCCATTCCCCCTTGTCCTATCACTACGTGTCCTTATAAAAAGTCCCTCTCCAGCTTTCATCTCCTGTTTTATCCTTGGGCCTTCTGATCTGTTTTTATGTTAAAATAGTAGTCTGATGGATTATTTGCATACTAGATTATCAATTCAAAAGGTGAGTCAGTGGAAGACCGATGAATCCAGTGCTTCACTGAATACAGTAAAAGACATTTTCTACGTAGTAATACTTATTCCTTGTCGTCAGGTAGTGTGCTTAGCATCTCATCTTCTAAGATCTGTGCATCTCCTGAGAATACTTTGTTGCCTGTGGCATTCCACAATATTGGTATTTTGTTTTGAAGGCTGTGGTACTTGCATCAGCAGTTTGTGTTAGACAGACTTCTACTATTCCAGCAGAAATGGAAAATGAGGCACAATGAGGAACTTTAATTGTGGCTGAGTTCTCTTGGTCTCAAGGGTCAGTTGGCTCTCAAATTTGAATTCTATATTTGAAATCGAAGGTAGTGAATATTGATATTTTGCTCTGTGGTCCAGGGAATAAAGTGAAACGGTTGGGTCTTATCTGACTTGCTCCAGGTCAGTCATGACTAACCCTCTGAAATCAGTGAGCTTAGAGTAGTATAAAACCAGTGCTGAGTGTATGTCAGACTAAAGTTCACCACTATTTAGAACTGAACATTATTGGTGTTATTTTTGTAGCCGAGTATTTTATCTTTTACTGTCACCTGGAGCATCACTGCTGTCTCCATGAAGCCCTCTGTAGGAGCTCTATGCCTGGCTAAATACGAAGTAAATAATTTCAAGCAGTAGTTGCCAGAAGGCCGTGTTCATAACCCCTATCCCAGTGTGCTAAAACCAAAGCTATAAATAACCCGCCTCTTCTCTGTCTGCCTGCTGGAGTATTTGCAGGAGCAGACTTTCTCTTTCTTTTTCTTAACTAGCATAATTTGTTGTATGTAGTGTGAATAACGAAGACAAGGCTATTAAGTTTTATTTGAAATAATTGTTGTTAGTTAATGTTTTAACTGTTTCAGATTTCCATAACAGTGTAAATGTGATAAAATTTCTCTTAAACAGAAATTTTGCTGCTTCAAAATCATTTGTTTTGCTTAGAAATAAATATTTCTAAGACAAGAACTGTCATCTGACAGCTACGTTGCCAGCAAGATCACCTCAAAAGGCCCTAAAACACTCTTGAGGCTTATTCAAGATGATGTTTTAATTCTTTATGTACTTATTTTCTTGTGATCCTAGAAATTACAAAGCAGACTTTACGAGAGAGCTCTTTGAGGGCCTGGATTGGTAGATTAAACGCCAACCTAGGCAATGCTTTCCAAGGAGTCTCAAGGAACGGATCAAAGGATGTCTTTTGCATTTGTGAGACTGCTGTTTGAGTTTATAGCTTCATTGAGCCAGTAGTTCTCTGGAATATAACTATCCTGTTTAGCAGAGAAAAAGAGGTCACTTTCCCGGAGCTTGTGGCCAATTTCCCAGTTGTGAAATATTTATTCCACTTGAAGATCTGCTGGATGCTCTGGAAAAGGTAATTTGGAGATTTTTTGAATGTTAAAAGAAGTGATTCTTTCTTGGGATTTAATCTTTGAAAATCTGTCAAGATAGCTGCGGCCTTTAGAGAAAACTCTGAAGGTGAACCCATCCTGACCCAGTTCATGTATAATAGGTGATATTGTGGGTTAGCGCATGTACCCATTCTGAAAGAAAAACTCAAGCAAAACGCGATAGCTCCAGAGTCTCTTGTAGACTCTAGGCTTGGTGTGCGTGCCATTGCTTTTCACTTCCGTAAATCCATAGTTTCTTTCCATGTTATATCTAAATCCTTCCTAATACCACTGCCCTAATGCTTTGAGGAAGTATAGTGATTTTGATGATGCGAGGGCTGGAGCACCTAATGCTTTGAGGAAGTATAGTGGCAGAAGGGAGACTCATTACTTCAGTTTGAGAAGGTTATTCTTAAAGACAAGAAAAACGTTACATTTCTTACTTGTCAAACATCGCGTTTTCCATCACAATGTTTTCATGCTGAAAATATCTTTTAGATGTATGTGTTGCAGATTCATTCTGGATAAAATCTCCAGAAACTCAATCTTTCCTCTTCTTCCACACAACTCAACCTTCCACCCTGAGTATCGTTATTTTGAGCTACAATAGAGATAATAAGGCTTTTCAGTTAAAGGAAGTTTATTTAAACTGTCTATAACAACAAACACAGGCTGGGTGGGGAATGGCTGGAGAGCAGCCATGAGGAGAAGGACCTGGGGGTGCTGATC
Source organism: Anarhynchus alexandrinus (assembly GCA_008711295.1). NCBI lineage: Eukaryota > Metazoa > Chordata > Aves > Charadriiformes > Charadriidae > Anarhynchus > Anarhynchus alexandrinus. Next base: position 1,687,286 of record VUYV01000185.1, on the reverse strand, counting down.
AA
>VUYV01000185.1:1623595-1656521 GCA_008711295.1 Anarhynchus alexandrinus | reverse complement strand
GGGTCCCACCTGCAGGGAGGAGCGGACAGGACAGGTGACCCAAAACTGACCAACAGGGTATTCCATCCCATCTGCATCATGCTCAGTATAAAAGCTGATGGATCAAAGGGTCAGCCCCTCTTGTCTCTTCCTACAATGGCTGATGTCTGAGGAGGACTCTGTTCGTCTGCCTGTGATCCCGATCCTGAATCCAGATCCGGAATCCAGTTCCCATCCGTCACCGAGTCCAGCCTGGGACTGGCCCAGTGCCAGCCGGTGTCGTGATTGTCATCTCGGGAGCTTGATACGGTTTTGTATATATTTTTCATTATTTCTTTTTATTTTATTATTAATATATCATTAAAGTAGTTTAGTTCTTTCTAAACTCATAAGTCTCTTTTTTCCTCCTCTACCTCTCTCTCTGAAGAGGGGTAGAGGGGAGCATCTGTCGGTCCTATCTGGGGTCCCCTAGGTCCCCAGTAGCCAATTTGGCCTAAACCACGACAACCCCTAACAGCTCTCATAACAATTCAGTCCATTAAACTCTAACTTATTTCTGATTCACAAATAGATAGAAGTAAGGAAGAGAGAGAGAGAGACTAAGTCTTTGGCTTCTCTAACCACATTTCCAATAGGTGCCTGAATGCACTTACCTCAATAGTTTTGTCTTTTTGAGCGCTGTGTAATGAAAAAGCTACGTTCTCATTCTGTGAAATGCTGTTAACTAGATTACAGCTAGATCATGTAGCTACTCAGATTGTCCACGCTTGATGGAACTCACAGTTGGGAAAATCAAAATCCTGCAAGAGGGGGTTATTACTCCGTCATTGTCATCTTATCACCGTAGAAGCGGCTATCAGCGTTTAATTAGTGATAGCAAGGGTCTTGTGAGTCCTGCTACTCAAGGAAGTCATTTTTATTCTCTTCAGTCTTTGGATAGGAACAATCTGTTCCCTACGCTTGCTTTAAATCAGTTTGTCTTCACTAGAGAGACTAGGAATTAGTAGCAGAAAAAATGGATAGGAATGGTATGTGGCAGGTAAACCTGCAGCTGAGAGAAATGTGTAACAGAAACTGTAGAGAATAAATGGGATGTCTTCAGTCCAAACTACTCAAGGTTGTTGTTGGTGGTTGTTGTTGCTTTTTGGTTTGTGGTTTTTTTTTTGTTTTCTTTCCTTTCACAGTTTACCAGATATTAGTTACCCGGAAAGCAAACACTGAGGGAGATACAGTATGTATTCTTTACCTGTATTGGGCATTAAGCAGCTTATTTTGAAGAAATGTGAATCTGAGATCTGATCTCTGAGTTTTGGGGATGTTACCATGACTAGGAAGATATCTAGACGAGGCATACAAGCTGTAAGTTACGTAGGTGAGTCGCATGAGGTGAAGGAGAGTGCTCTGTACATATGGCTGAAAGTCTGAAAACTCAAGAGGTAAAACCTGTGGAGCTTTAAGGCATAAGGTGTCCAGCGTGCGAGCCTCCACAGCACTGTTGTCTCTGGGCAATTCCAGCCATCGGTGTTTTGTCTTTCAATAGCTTTGTCTGCAATAACAGCATAGCGTTAGCAAGAACGGTGGTGTCTTTGGATGCCTTATTCTGCAAATGTTCAGTACCCACTGGAAAGAAACTCCCTTCAAACTCAAAACGTTTCAATGATATTCCTTAGATGTGACTTGTTTCATCTGTTACCTGATATTTCTCTCCTCATTGCACAAGAATTATACCACTATAGAATACCACCAAAAGAAAGTTTGGAGGTCTGTAGAAGTGTTGCTCTTGTAATAATGCATCTCTTGTTCCTCCAAAGGGACCATTTTTCATAGAATCATGGAATAGTTTATGTTGGAAGGGACCTTGAAGATCATCCAGTTCCAACCCCCTGCCCTGGGCAGGGACACCTCCCACCAGCCCAGGTTGCTCCAAGCCCCGTCCAACCTGGCCTTGAACACCTCCAGGGATGGGGCAGCCACAGCTTCTCTGGGCAACCTGCGCCAGGGGCTCACCACCCTCACAGGGAAAAATTTCTTCCTGATATCTCATCTAAATCTCCCCTCTTCCAGTTTAAAGCCATTCCTCCTCGTTCTATCACTACATGCCATGGTAGAAAGTCCCTCCCCAGCTCTCCTGTAGGCCCCCTTTAGGGACTGTCACCAATTTCCCCAGCTGCAGTGAGGAAAGCTCTTGTGACCTATCTTGTTGAGACCCAAAAGGACACAATGTTTTCCTATTCATCATTAGGGCTCTGCAGCGTTGTGTGAGAGTTACCTAGATGGTGCTTTAAAAACCTTACCTCTTACTGTCTGGGATGGTGGCAACGTTTCTCTCCAAGAGCTAAAACAGAAAAATTATACCAGATAAAAAATGAGATGTAGATTTCTGTTGGAGTAATCAACCTCGATATCTGACACATATGCTAAACTGGGGAAGGGTATAGATAAATAGAATTAATATCTGTGCAATTTTACAACTGAAAAGGCAGTGAAAAAATCAGATTTAGAAACAGATAAACACACAACTAATTGATACTGTGGAAGTAAATTGGTGATTATACGATTACATCAACTACAGTTAAATTAAATATCCAAGCCAATGAAATGTCTATCGATAGCAGTTTTCCACTTGGTGGAAGGTTGCCTTCCTTTTCTTCCTGATCCACTTATTACAATGTCTCAACAACCTCAATTTATACATCAAAGTTAATAATCATCATTTGCTTAAGGTCATACAGATAATAGATGTGCTATTTCTCTTAGAAACACATAAATACTGCAATGTACTTTGGGGACTTTTTGCTATATTTGTTTTTTTTAGCATATTGTCTTGGACTAGTAGATGCCCAAGTCAATAGTTGATTCACATGTAGTTGGGTTCAGGAGGCTGCAATGAGGACTGGTAATTCTCTCTTTAAAGGAGTCAGAGGGTTATTCTGACTTTGAAGCAGGAGTTGTGTGTCCATTATACATAACTCTGGTGAAGAATAGGATAGCTGTCAGTCCGGATTAGAATCCAGGGACGTTTCTACAGAGCTCTTCACGTTAGTACGTGACCTCTGTCGACTTCCCTTTCTCATTTCTGCTCGATGTCAGTGGGAAGGAGTGAAAGGATGTTTATTCATTCTCACAGCAATGCTCCCAAACACGGCGCTTCAGGGTCGCGTTGCTTTTTAAAGTAACAATTGACAAAGCTTCAGCAGTTCTCTCTCACTGTATTTTCAAGCTGTTACACTGCATTTACTGACATTTTTCTCTTCGTGGTGGAAGTATAACAGAAAATGTGACTATCGTACTGCAAGATATTACTGAAAGGAAATGGTTAGCAGGGCACTGACAGCACTGGGGGAGGTGGTCATCCTCCCAGGGAGTCCTTTCAGAAGGTGACCAAATAGGGGAAAAAGCATTGATGGAACCAAAACTTCATTAGTACTTCCCCCCCCCAGGTTAAGCTTGTGGTTTTCATGTATGATCTGCTATTGCTTTTAATGTCAACTTTAAGAAAAACAGTTGTGGGAGGACATCAAGTTTCAATCCTGTCTTAGCCAAACGTCTTGGTTCTGATCCTCTTGCAATTCATAGAAGTGTTGGATTTGCTGTTGCTTTTTCTGTAACAAGCAGAAAAAAAAAGATGTACTCTTAATCCATTAGTAGTAGAATTGCTCCCAAATATGGTAAATCATTATAATTTAAGAATCGAAATAATTCTTATATGACATATTTAAAATGTTTCATTTTTTGTTTTATAGTAAAAAAACCAGACAGAAATATTTGTCTTGAAAATATTTATTTTACCATTTTTCTTTGTGGTTATTTTTTCCCCCCAACTGCCCTGTTCCCTTCCCGACTTCTTGCGGGTGGACATGTGTGTGAATTCAGGCATTACTTGAATGTGGGAGAGTGGGAGATCTTTGGATTGCTTGTTCCAGTTTTGTTTGTTTGCCAGGACTCTGTCAGAACATCACTTCCTTAAAGTGTGTACACCAAACAGCTTTATACACTTAAAGATATAATTTATTGGGACAAAAGCTGAAATATGGTTGCTTTTGAAATAGAAATCCAGATCTTTTGGGTGTTAGAGGTTAAAGTGATGGGTCCTTTTCCTCCACTCTAGTTGGACACCTTTCACTGGCATTCTTGGTTGCAGTAAGCTATGTAGTCCTTGGTGGGTTCCCTGGGCAAAGTTTGTGTGGTTTTGATGTGTGATGGGTTCCATTTTTTTCTCTTTTTATCTTTCTTTTTTTTTTTTCCTATTTTTTCTCCCTCGTCACCTCTAAGATCTCTACTTTCTCCTTTTCAGATTCTTCTACTCTACACCCCTGCAGGTTCCCTGCCTGCCTTCTGTAAGCTTTTGCCAAATGAAGGTGAGGAGTTGCTCTCCAAAACAATCTTTTTGCCCTCTAAAAGCCTCCCTTTGTCCACACTAAGAGCAGCAAACAAACAGCCCTTCCTCCGCACCTCAGCCCCGCTCGCAAAAGACAGCTTACAGATAGGAAGTGGTGAACAAATAAAGGGAGCAGGTGCTATCCATCAGAGTTCACGGTGGCATTTTTGAACAGAAACCTCAGGAAAAGGAATGTCAATTTGCCCAACAGGAGATTGTTGGGAATGAACAGACGCGTAGGAACAGCAGAACTCGGGATGCTGAGCCCGTAGCAAGAGGATACCATAGCTTTGCTGGATACCGATGCTCAAGAACCACGCCAGGCTGGACAGCTAGCCAAGAAGTTTGCCACTGAAATTAAACTGCTATGAACATTTCACAAAATACTGCATTAGAGAGAGGCTTTTCAGTCACCAGATTAGAGATTGTTTTGACAATTCTTCAGCAGAGGTAGCTGCAGGCACTGTGCTAGTCAGTGAAGGAAATTGGGACTGTGTTTTGGAGGGGAAAAAAAAGCAGCAGGTATTGGCCTGTCCATAGAAACGTGAAACAGAAAAAATATCCTGAAGATACTCTCATAACTCACTCACACAAACACTTTCAATAAGGGAGAATAAAGAAGGAGGTTTGTAGTTTCTTTAGGCTTGGTTTATAGCTAATTGGGTTGCCCATATGTGCAAAATAAAACAGGTAAACGTAAAATAAAAGGAGATGGTAAAAAGTACAATTAGTGAAATAATTAAAAAAAAAAAGTAATCTAAATAGAGCTTTGCAAAGTTTATCAAAACATAACAGTTATAAAAGCCTTGCATATAGCTGTGTGTTGGATTAGCTCCAGAAGTAGCGTTCATACAGTAAATTCTAGCTGAAGTGCCATGAGATGCTCAGTTTTTCTGGTTGAGGGTCCAATTCCTCAGCAACCCGACATCTTCAGGTTGTCTTCAGGGAATGGTATGTGGATTTGAACATGTCATCCTTTTATTATGTCCCAAAATAATTGTAGCTTAATAATCAGTTTCAAACGTTCTCTTCTTTCCATTCCCCTTCCTTCTCTTCAACTCTCTCTGCCTGAAGCTCTTAAGTGATAATTTAGTTAGGAAGCTATTTCGGTCTTTCTTTTACTGTAACATTGCTTATCCTCCCCTGCGCAGGGTCCATTTGGAAAGATGAGGTATGACTTTTGTCTAATTAGATAGAAAAAAGTAGTCAGCGAAAAGGTATTCAACTCATGACTCTGATGCTTTGATAGGGTCTGAGCAGAGTTTGTCCTTTTCCAGAGAAAAATGACACCCCACCACCACCCCCCAACACAGTGTTCAAATCTCTGGATGAAATAATGTTCTATGTTATCTATTCAATTTTTAATGCAGACCTATAACTTGTTAATGATAAATAACACAGTATGCAAATTTAACACTACAATGGATAGCTTAGTATTTTACTTATGTTTTTAAATCCTGGATAGTCTTTTTGTTTCTTAATTATCTATGTATAAGAATAATAGTTTTGTATGGTTTAGAGATAGGATTTAAATTCATTAACATGTAAACAAGGATATTGCAGAAGCAACTCAGCAGTGGTAGGGTCCCCGTACTTTGCATGTCAACAGTTTCTTTTCTCTATAAATTTAGACCCAAATAGAAGAGTGTGCAGTTCTTTCAGGTCTCTGCATAGGGCTGTTCTCTTCTGACTTCAGGTTCTAAGATGATTTCACATCTATCTTTTGGGGTAAAATTTAATATGTTTACTCTTTCAAAAAGAAGAGTGTTCTGAAGTGGTGTAGCAGAGGTCAGCATTAGAGGTCACTCAAGGCATATTTTGTACTCTACAACTCTGTTGTTACTGGCCTGTGTCCACACTATTGAGTAGACTTAATAACATAATAGAAAAGATGGAAGTGGGATTTATGTTTACTATCTTGCCTGTCCTATGGTTTTTTTTACACATTCTAAGGGTGCATGACAAAATTCAAGACACATACAAGCTGTTCCTTGAGAACAAAGGATGTTTAAGGAGGTATTTTGCTCAGGTTATTGCCCTGTGAGAAGGGTGCCTCCATTTACTGTTCAAGTGCCTCCAGTCATTGAAAAAAGAATGATAATCTGTTAAATTATTCTTGTACAAATATAAAAGTGAAGGTTTAAGTCAGAGAAGATGATGAAGAGGTAAAACCTTGAACATTACATTTTAGTATTTGTTAATAGAATGAAGTACATTACTTTTGTGCTCAACTCTAGTAGAGAAATAAAGCTGGGATCCTTTTGTATTGCCCGTTAGGATGCTGTCATTGCTGGTCTGGTCTAGTGGTTCATTTTCCTTTTTCAATCTGAAGGAAAATCTTATTCTTTCTGTGCAATTTAAGTATTTTTGTACTACTGGTATATAAAATAATACAAAACGACAGTAAGGAGTACCTTGGACTTTGACTACATTTGCTGAGTGCTTCACTCACGTGTCTGAAGTAGAGATTATTCTGTATACTATAGGACTGCAAAGTGAGTGGTAGGACAGGGAGTTTCGATTCCATCTTTAGCATTTAATCTAGTAGGTTGGTAGCTTGCTTAAAGTCAGATTTTATGGAATTATTATTTTATTAAATGTACTAATCCTAAATATTCATAACATTCCCATGGAGAGTATAATCAAAATATATCAGAAGTTCTCTTTGCCTTAACAGCAGGTAGCTCATTAGGTTCCCGTCACGGGTGTGATGTTTTACACAGTCTGGCAAGGAATTTTGAAGACACTCCATCCATGTCAGGCAGCAGTTACGTGTATTTGAGTGACCAATTTCATATAGGGATATGTTAAAACTACATAAACTTGTTTTAAAAGTGTTCTAATGTACTTTGTGCAGTCTCAGAAGGGTGTGTACACCCTCCAAAAAGGGTGAAAATACCACCATTGAATGGACAGAATGTACCAACGGCTACTCATCCAAAGTTACACACCTCTAATTACTGCATTTAAATAAGGCTTGAATAACTCATCAGTCTTGGTGTTTTTCCAGTTATGTCTGCACTCAGCTTTTCTTCTTATTGCTGAAACAGTTTCTGTGGTCCAGAGATGTGTTTCACACCCTTCCCATATCCCAGAAAAGCTTAAATAGACTCTGTGTCCAGCTCTGGGGCCCTCAGCACGGGAAAGATGGGGATCTGTTGGAGCAGGTCCAGAAGAGGGCCAGGAAGGTGATCCGAGGGCTGGAGCCCCTCTGCTGGGAGGACAGGCTGAGAGAGTTGGGGGTGTTCAGCCTGGAGAAGAGAAGGCTCCGGGGAGACCTAANGCTCTGGGGAGACCTAAAGGGGCTCCAGGAGAGCTGGGGAGGGACTCTTGATCAGGGAGTGCAGTGACAGGATGAGGGGGAATGGTTTTAAACTGAAAGAGGGGAGATTTAGATTAGGTATCAGGAAGAAATTCTTTCCTGTGAGGGTGGTGAGGCACTGACCCAGGTTGCCTAGAGAAGCCCCATCCCTGGAGGTGTTCAAGGCCAGGTTGGACGGGGCTTGGAGCAACCTGGGCTGGTGGGAGGTGTCCCTGCCCAGGGCAGGGAGGTGGAACTGGATGATCTCGAAGGTCCCTTCCAACCTAAAGCATTCTATGATTCTTAGGAGAAGGTAATTATTCTCCATCATTATAGTTAACAAAATCAATGAAATACAGGTACCATCATATATTGCAAAGATACCATTCAAGGTTTAGAAACTTCTGCTGTTCTGCAGTGGATAGTTTCTTTTCAAGTTATGCGTATGTGTGTTGGTCAGTTTATCTTTATTTGTTCAATCATTGGGATTTATCATTGCACCAAACACAGCAGAGGCACCATTACTACCTCCCGGAGTTTGTAGTGTATGTAGTGACAAACAGTAGTGTTAGGAAATCTAGCTGCTGGTGGTCACAGATGCCTCAGAATTCAGCTTTTTTTATCTAATAACATAACAATATATTGTAAGGATATAGCAATAAGATGATTTGTTTCTGAAAGTTGTCATGTATCAGGTAGTCGTTGATCATCTGTTCAAGCAGAGCACAATAATAACTCTGACCTACAGTACATCGTTTTTCAAGTTTAGCAGTGTACTTTCCCAGCATTTTTTAAATGCCTGTATTTATGATCCTCTATGAGTATTTTAGAGTAAATCTTATTTTTGAAAATAGGACAAAATCAAAGAAGCGGGGGGGAAGATTTAAAGCGGTCACCTCGCACAGCGGAGGGAGAAATGAATTCCAGAAATACCAGTTGATATGCTAGGAAGTGGCAGAGGAAGAAACAAAAAAGCTATGAAGTGAGATGAGTTTTTGGGGGGATGACATTGATAAGATGAAAAGAGGTACTGGCAATGGTGGAGTTGGATTGGGTCCTGAAATTGTGGTACTAGCAAGATATAGCAGAAAGTTTTGGGTCTGGTATATGATGTTGTCCAACTAATGAACCTGATGTATAGCTGAAAGTCTGGAATTTTTTTAGACTGAAAGAAACTGGGGAGAATAACAAGATAGAAATAGCATTAGGAAAAAGGTGATTTTTTTTTTTAAAGAGTGTAAAGAAAGGCATTATGTGTTTCAATAACTAAAGCTAAAATGATAATTTCTGTTCAGAGCAGGGATGGTATAGATACAGTTATAATGATATAGCTGGGGAAGGACTTTTTACTGGGGCATGGAGCGATAGGACGAGGGGGAACGGCTTTAAACTGGAAGAGGGCAGGTTTAGATTTAACATGAGGAAGAAGTTTTTCACTGTGAGGGTGGTGAGGCACTGGCACAGGTTGCCCAGAGAGGTTGTTGAGGCCCCATCCCTGGAGGTGTTCAAGGCCAGGCTGGAGGTGGCCTTGGGCAGCCTGGTGTGGTGGGAGGTGTCCCTGCCTATGGCAGGGGGGCTGGAACTCGATGATCTTCAAGGTCCTTTCCAACCTAAACCATCCTATGATATAAGAAAGTGGGTATACTTCCCTCATTAGGAAAGACTGATTCTGTTTCTCTCTTTACAGCTCAAATGTGTACTTAAATAAATGCGTAAATCATTGGGGCTGCTGGGAAAAGATGGTGGCTGCTTATGTATAATGAACAAAGATGAAGGAAATTTATACATCTATAAATAACAATGTGGAACAGTCACTTAATAGCAAAACTGTATGAACTGGTTTTTTAAATGAACTTCATAAAACCACCTAGAATGGGTGTGTGAGAATTTTGTAGCATTTCGATAGCCTTGTAACTAATCCGTGCGTTTACTTCTCAGAGATAAAGGTGTTCAGCATTGCTCACAACAACTCTGTTTCTTTCCTTTAAGTACGGTGCAGTGAGGTTTTCCTGCTTACATATCCAAAGAAACCATTTGTCCTGTGTTCTCTTATCAGTTTGTTTATAGGAAGACTCCAGAGGAAGAGCTTTTTCTGGTTTACAAAAGTAATATAATAAAAATGCAGTTACTGTACTGTCTGTTAGAGAAAACAAGTTCTTCTGAAGTATACTGGCCCTTAATGATGTGTTTCTGTTGTCATGGAAATGGGGATTATTTTTTTTTTTTCAAGTAGGTTTATTTGTTCTACTTTTGCTTTTTATAGTCCTCCCTTCATAAGTTTAGTTTTGTACTTGCAGTGTTGTGTTTCAGGAAAGAACAGCCCGACTTCCTTTATCATCCTTTTACTTCTCTTTTATGTCCATTAGAATGCGATGGCTCAAAGGCTGAGGGAGAAACAAATATTGGCAGCTCTGAGGACACCAGGGGTGTGCTTCCCCATATCGAAGCAGTTAGCCCGGCAGGAGAAAGAGGGCATCGTTGTAATGAAGTGGGTATTTAAAAAGTTAAAAATTGCGTTGGACCAAATAATAAATATTGTTAGCACTTCCCTTTCGTACCCATCCACGGTGAGGTTTGACATCCCTCGCCACCTGCCATGCTTTTATAGGCTTCTTCCTCACCTTTAAATTTATCAAAGATGGTCTTTTTCCTCACAATGAAGCCATTAATTTTTCATCTAAAGGGTGGGAAATGTCCATGAAGATGAGGTCATACATATTAGAACATCAGACAGGACCATCTGTAGGTCCTCCTGTAGCATCTGTTGATCCTCCTCTAACATCTGTAGATCTTCCTGTGACACCTGCAAGCTACCATGACAGGATGTGGCGTGGGGTGACTTCGTGGCCACTTTGGCCAACATATGGGTACGAGCTAGGGAGGCTGAGTGGGGTCCGCATACACCTCGGCATCACTAATTCCTTGTTATATCTTCAGGCACAGTTCCCACTGTAACAGTTTTTTCCATACCTATGTGGTAAAACGAGCTGCAGCGTTGTAAGCATGTGATATCTGTAAAAATAAGCGAATAAACATATTTTTGCTGCTCCAGAGAGAGAAAGCATGATTCAGAGTGTGCGTGATCGGAGCCCCGGCTCTGAAGGTGTGTGTTGGTTCTGAGAGAAGGAGGGGAAGGTTAGAAGAGAGCATATTTGAGAAGCAGACTACAGGATGTCTCATAATTCGTGGGAGGGGGCTCTTCCTATTGCATCAGCCATTGTTTGTGCTCTGATATGGTATTTCAGCCTTCCTTCCAAAGTTCCCATTATAACAAAATCTGTATGTAGTGAATGACAACTGCAGCAGAGTTCCTCAGAGGTAGATCTGTCAAACTTGAAATCATAAGTTGCTACAGCCCATTTAGAGGATGAAAAACACGGGGGAAAATCTGCTGGTCATAGCAAATCCCACATTTATCCATGCCAGCTCCCGCCCGTTCCCAAACCTTTTTATTAGGTGTGTGTTGGTCTTTCAGTATAGTGAATTTCAGGAGTCTTTATGCCTTCTGTGAGGTTTTAATTTTTTTTAACTGTCCTGTTAGTTTCTTTTTAACAAGTATCCTCATTATTTTTTTTTTTACACAGTTCCCCATTTGAACAATGTTTGATATTCTCTGTTCTTTTTCTCTGCCTTGTCATCGATTTTCGGTGTGTTGCTGTGTATTTTGAAATCCAGCACTGCAGCGGCTCCCGCATTGTTTCCCTTCCATACTGGTGTGCTCAGTTTATCCATGTCTTCACTCAGGGCAAAACTATATTTACGTTGGCATTTGTGTAAAGCGCTCTTTCTTTTTAAAAGTAAACAAAACAACAAAAGAGATGATATCTTTATCCCTATTATCACTTAAAAGTATCATAAATCATAGAATCATAGAGGAGATTGTCTCTCCTCTCTCTCTCCTCCTATGAGGAGAGGCTGAAAGAGTTGGGGCTGTTCAGCCTGGAGAAGAGAAGGCTCCGGGGAGATCTTCTTGCGGCCTTCCAGTCCCTAAAGGGGGCCTACAGGAGAGCTGGGGAAGGACTTTTTACTGGGGCATGGAGTGATAGGACGAGGGGGAATGGCTTCAAACTGGAAGAGGGCAGGTTTAGATTGAACATGAGGAAGAAGTTTTTCACTTTGAGGGTGGTGAGGCACTGTCCCAGGTTGCCCAGAGAGGTTGTTGAGGCCCCATCCCTGGAGGTGTTCAAGGCCAGGCTGGAGGTGGCCTTGGGCAGCCTGGTGTGGTGGGAGGTGTCCCTGCCTATGGCAGGGGGGTTGGAACTCGATGATCTTCAAGGTCCTTTCCAACCTAAACCATTCTATGATTCTATGATAGTGTTTGAAAAAGCTCATTGTTATCATCTACAATGTCAGCAGAGAGCTTCAGAAAGACATAAAGAACCTTCATGTTTATAATGCACTGCACAATTAAGGGAAGAGTGTTCCAGTTACTCTAACCCACACCTGAATTCTTAATGGTAGAACAAAAAAATCCCAATTTTTTTGTGTGCTAGTAGGGTAAGTGTCATAAGCATAATGACAAAAATCCTGATTTTGTTCAGGCAGAATTTTACAGCGTAATTGTACTTTGGGCCATAGTTTGAAAGTCAGACCTGAAACTTCTTTAGAATCTCTCATCAGAGTAAGTGTTGGCTTTAAAATTATTACATTTATCCCAGGACAGTGGAAAAATATATTTGGTGATAATTTTACTCGGTGAAACTTCTACAGCATAGAGTGCAATTCCTCCCTTGTTAAAACACTAATTTTAATAGGTACAAAGAAGGGTTAGAGGTGTCTGAGAGCAAAAACAGAGATAAGTTTACCTATGCAACAGTAAAGGTGATAGTTCAGGAAATGTGGTTTGTTCAGTTTGCTGTATTTTCATCAACAGCTTTTACTCTTTGTGGGAACCTCTATTTTTTTGTTGTTGTTGTTGGTTTTTTTGGTCATCTGAAAACTGGTCTGAAATCCGTTTATGTGATTTAATTTTTGAAATTAGGAAGATTCTCTAACTATATTGTATGAAGAGATTGCAACTGGANCCCAAAATGTGCTAGTTAAGAGGGGGGTAAAAAAAAAAAAAAAGTTTTGTTAATCTTCATTTCCTCCAACCTGTGCTGTTAGAATGTTGCTGTGTAATCAGGATATTGTATGCTACTCTGATCCTTTCAAAGGCACTAAGTGTATAACAGAGATTAAAAAAGGGATTACAGGATCCAGGGAGTTTGCTGAACCAGCATCATTAAACCAGTGCTCACGGAAGATATTTATAAACTGTTGTTTTGTAGCTTGTAATTGAACAGTCAATTTCAGTTATGGGCTTTAAATCTTTTTTCGCTGATTTTCTAGGAATTCTGAGGGCGTGGGGTGAGGGCTGCGGTGCAGTCAGGACATGATTTACCTTCCTTCTGTTCCTGGGCACGCGCCTCGCAGAAGCGTCTCATTTATTGAATATCTTGCAACTTGAATAGAACTGCATGGGAGTATATATGTATGTGTGTGTCTTATATGTATGCATCTACATATGTATATACATACACACGCTTCAGCCTGGAGAAGAGAAGGCTCTGTCTGGGGAGACCTTATGGCGGCCCTCCAGTCCCTAAAGGGGCTACAGGAGAGCTGGGGAGGGACTTTTTACTGGGGCATGGAGTGATAGGACGAGGGGGAATGGCTTCACACTGGAAGAAGGGAGGTTTAGATGAGATATTAGGAAGAATTTTTTCACTCTGAGGGCGGTGAGCCCCGGGCAAAGGTTGCCCAGAGAAGCTGTGGCTGCCCCATCCCTGGAGGTGTTCAAGGCCAGGCTGGATGGGGCTTGGAGCAACCTGGGCTGGTGGGAGGTGTCCGTGCCCAGGGCAGGGGGGTTGGAACTGGATGAACTTCAAGGTCCCTTCCAACCCAAACCATTCTATGATTCTATATATCCTTATACAAAACACACGAGTGTGTGTGTATATATATATAGGTGCGCTTCACCTCTAAAACTTCTCTCTCCTACCAGAGTTCGAGCAATGCAATCTATTTTTTTGCTAGGTGTTTTTCTTTTTCTTTTTTTTTTTTTTCACCAAAAAAGTTGTTTTTTTTTTTTTTTTTTTTCCCCAAGAAAGTTGTTTTGTTTTTGTCATGACAGTTACTCTAAGAGATGACAATGATGCCTGGTTTAGATTCTTTACATTGTCACATGTAGGCCATTGGAGACAGTGATGCATTGCTCATTAGGGCTATACTAAGGAGTAAAAAGCTTGCTGGTAAATCGTTATAAGCACAGTTGAACGTTCTTTATCTTACAAATGGAATATTTGTGATCTCTCCAGTTTTAACAAATAAACGCAGGCAGCTAAACTTGACCTTAAAATAAGCATTAACCATTTAAGATGTTGGCAGCCTCACAACTCTCCGTAAGCCTTGAGCTGGCTGGGCCAGTGGGAGGACCCACCCAGCAGCCTTTTGTTTATTTCTCTTTTTCACTCTACTGCTAATCTCCCTTTTTTTTTTTTTTTTTTTTTTTGGCTTGTTTTGCCTTTCTTGTTCCCTTCAGAGCTTGGATGAAATGGATGCAGTTGGAGAAAAGGCCAGTGGTAGCAAAAACGTAGCTGGCATCTACACAAAGGATCTACTGTAGCTGCTCCCTAACCAGCCCTTGGAGCGAAGAGCCCACAGTGGGGCGGCCGAACTCGTTAGCAACCAAATATTTACTGCCCTTGCAAGGATGTCGTGTTTGTTCTCTTCTTTTTTTCTTTCTCTAACTTCTTATATTCCATAAAGCTCAGCTGAATTTTCCATAATAGTTTACCTTGGCTGAGGTGAAAATTCTCTGGAGCCAAATGACCTCCTCAGCCCCCGGCTGTGCCTCCCGTGCGCTTGGTGATGTGTGCGTGGTCCTCCATGCCCAACTACCATTAAGTTGCCACGCGGTTAACGAGGAGCCATAAAGTGCTGCTCTTCTCATGAGAAAATCATTACTATAATTTAGATAGTCTCAAAAGTAATTATATTCTTTTGAAATGTATAGTAATATATTAATTTTACAGTTCTAAAAGGAACAGTTTAAAAACTCAGAACACTTTTCATGTCTGTTTTCTGAGTTTCTATTGAGTAGATAACACCTTCAGCTCTATGGAAGATCGTTAGAATTTTTCCCATGGACTTTTGTTTTAAAATCTGGTGTGTATCATTCATACGGTTATATTTTGCATTCATTGTACTTCGTATCACTTTTCACTCCGTGGGGTGGAAAGCCAAGCATTAGGAATTCCCGATTATTATTCTTAACTCTTGTGACGTCCGAAAGTCTTAACTGCCAACGTGATTTGGTGTCAAATAATGTGTGAACAAAGACAACGTCTAAACCACAACTTGTAGAATAATGGAGAGAAAATTGAAAATTTAATAGAGAGAAAATTAAGTTTAAATTAACCAATGTGGGTATTGCAGGTAGCCTGTTGGGCAGTGTGCGCTGTTGTGTGGTTTGTGCGCTGTACGTGGGCGGGAACTCGGCTGTTTCTTCTGAGCTGTGATTCCTGAATAGAAATTGTAGAACCTGAAGTGGAAAGCAGAAGAAATGGATGAGTTTATAGAGATGTCCCATCGCTAAGTGTAAATCAGCTCTTCCAGCTGAATCCTGCAGGCGGGGTGTGGGTAACAAATAGTGACCCTACAGGTAAGATTTAACGGCTAATTGTGTTTTAATGCTGCCTTGTATTTTTGTCGCTTACCCTTGCCCACACTGGACTGTGGTGGAAGAGGGAGCATGAGTTCAGTTGTACAAATGTGATGCTTTCCCTGTGAAGCAGCATCTCCTGCGGGAAGCTGCTGTTTCCCAATGGGAATGGTCAAAACTCTTCCTTCTAAGTAGAAGCAAGATATGACTGACATAATGATTTTGAAAAGTGCATTCTTCTCTGCGTGTTTTTTATCTCCCCCCGCTCTTTCTTTCCATACCAATATGGGGCTGTTGAGCCTGGAGAAGAGAAGGCTCCAGGGAGATCTTATTGCGGCCTTCCGGTCCCTAAAGGGGGCCTA
Source organism: Anarhynchus alexandrinus (assembly GCA_008711295.1). Lineage (NCBI taxonomy): Eukaryota > Metazoa > Chordata > Aves > Charadriiformes > Charadriidae > Anarhynchus > Anarhynchus alexandrinus. The sequence continues at coordinate 1,640,856 of VUYV01000185.1, read as the reverse complement.
CAGGAGAGCTGGGGAAGGACTTTTTACTGGGGCATGGAGTGATAGGACGAGGGGGAATGGCTTCAAACTGGAAGAGGGCAGGTTTAGATTGAACATGAGGAAGAAGTTTTTCACTTTGAGGGTGGTGAGGCACTGTCCCAGGTTGCCCAGAGAGGTTGTTGAGGCCCCATCCCTGGAGGTGTTGAAGGCCAGGCTGGAGGTGGCCTTGGGCAGCCTGGTGTGGTGGGAGGTGTCCCTGCCTCTGGCAGGGGGGTTGGAACTCGATGATCTTCAAGGTCCTTTCCAACCTAAACCATTCTATGATTCTATGTTTATTTGTTCTTATTAGTTGAATTGCGTGGGGTGTGTGCGGTGCGTGTTCTTCTCTGCCCGGCTGCCTTCCCAGCTCTGAACTTAGAGGTAAACATCTTCCTTGTCAAGACACGGGGTTAGACCAAGTACAACCCTTTGAAATCACCAAAAGATGCTTTCAGAATCTTCTTCAACTTTGAACATGAGAGAGAGACTTTACGGAGCCAAAGAGCGACTCAAATGCTTTAATAGACTGACACCACTAATGGAACAGAGGCACACGGCGAGTTACGCACACTGTTGTTGCATGTGGAGCAAATAACTTCTTTAATCACCGTGCGTCAGCATCTTACTCCAAAAGGCTGGTGGGAAGGGAAGGAAAAGCAAAGATCTTGGCTGTAACTAATTCTTACATGTATCAGACCTCTACATTTTGAAGCTATTTGAATGAACGCTTTGTACAAAGACCACAGAAGTCAAGGGAACCTCAGAGCACATTAAGATATGAAATCTCTCAGCAAACATAATTACAGCTTTAATTAATTAAGTGATTAAAAAAACAGAAGGGACCAGTGTGGTCATCTAGTCCAAACTCTTGCATAATGCAGGAATTAATCAGAGAATTCCTATGACCTAATTAAACTAAAGTATAACTAGGAAAATATCAGATCTTGATTTAATTTTTTTTTTGTGTTCAAGATTCCAATCTTGCCAAATTTCTCTAGTGTTTTGAAGAAAAATTTGAATACAATTTCTGTTCTGAATTTGTCGGGTTTCAAATTCCAGCAATATTGACTAACCTGAATTGCTTTCAAGTAGATCTGTTTTCTTGTTAGATACTTGGATGTCGTGTAGATGTTCCTGAACTTTTTTGTTAAATTTACCATCCTGATCACTTTGAATTTTTCTATCAAAAGGATCATAGAATCATAGAATGGTTTAGGTTGGAAAGGACCTTGAAGATCATTGAGTTCCAACCCCCCTGCAGGGACACCTCCCACCACACCAGGTTGCCCAAGGCCACCTCCAGCCTGGCCTTGAACACCTCCAGGGATGGGGCCTCAACAACCTCTCTGGGCAACCTGTGCCAGCGCCTCACCATCCTCAAAGTGAAAAACTTCTTCCTCATGTTCAATCTAAACCTGCCCTCTTCCAGTTTGAAGCCATTCCCCCTCGTCCTATCACTCCATGCCCCAGTAAAAAGTCCTTCCCCAGCTCTCCTGTAGGCCCCCTTTAGGTACTGAAAGGCTGCAATAAGTTCTCCCAGGAGCCTTCTCTTCTCCAGGCTGAACAGCCCCAACTCCTTCAGCCTCTCCTCATAGGATGCTTTCCTTGACCGTGTCTGTGGCCATTTTCTGAAGAACCTCCAGTTTTCAGCAGTATCTTCACATTGACGGCACCAAAAATATATGGAATATTTCAATAATAGTAACACCAGTAGGAAATCTTAGGATACAATGACAGTGTGGTTGGGGTTGGAGAGGACCCCTGGGGACAGTGTCCCCTGATAAAAGTAGGGTCAACTAGCAGTGTGTGTGTGTTTATATACTACCCTGTGAGATGTTCTTCTCTGAAACAGTCCATCCAATACATGTCAGTATGGATATTTATCAGTACGTCCGCTACCCACAACGCTATCTGGGGGGGAAAGAGCTCACTTTGATGATCACAGTGCTGTGCTTATGGCATGACCTCACATTTTGAAAGGGGACGTGAACGGCCAGCTGCCATCGGGCTTTAAATATACTCGTAGGCTTAGAGTTGAGATGTTGAGTGTCCACGGGGAGAATCTAACCCGACAATTTAGAATCCCTCGTGTATAAATGTGTTATTGGGCATCTCCCTGAATTTTACTGTCAGGCATTCATGTTGAGCTGATTATCCTCCGTTATTCCCTGTACTGTCCCCTTCTTTTCAGAGTTAAAGCTTACTGGATGAGTAACAATATCCTTTGGGAATATGGCCAGCTACTTTTGTTCCCAAAGGTATTAATTCACAGGACCCATTAAGGCACAGATTTTTTATTTTTAGTTATCAAAATGATTGAGGTTCTTCAGTGTTAAGTCTTTTTAATCTGGAAATTTTTACTTATTTTTCAAAAGCAAAACTTTACTGATCATAATCATGAAACATGCAGTCAGATGGAAGGTTTTAAGTTATAGATAATACTTACAATAGCTACAGATAATAGTCTGGAAGTATATTAAGATTGGTATTCTGAATCGGAGGGCCTATTAATCAGTTTTCTATTATCTTTCTCCTCTTGATTGCTACAGCGTATATGAAATATATATTTGAGTACTGAGAGGAACCAATTCTTATCTCTTGCGTTCTAAGGCTGGAGATCATACGGGGGTGAAAGATTTTCTCAGTGAAGAAATTTTTTTTTAACCAGATGAGAATTTTGCAAAGGGGTTAATTTTCTGAACGTGATAATGATGTTAGTGGTTATTAGTATAGAACATAACGAGGCTATGTGTAAGGAGGTCCCCTTCGCACTTTCCTCTTCAATAAAATCCCTGTTGCTAGAAGTGTTAGATTAGAGAAGGATGTAGAAAGAAATGAGAATAAATTAAGGTCGTTAAAGAAAGGATGTCCGTTACACTTCTGTCAAATGTCACATCCAGACTTGAGCACAAATGGCATTGTAATAACCTCTCAAACCTCTTTTTTTAGTGTTCTGTGTTTGTATATCACTTTTTCCCCCTCTGTTTAGCAAACAATGATTGATATTATTAGTCAGAATGCATATATTTCTTTTAAGTTGTAATATACTCACTCGTATCAGATGAAGGTCTGTTCTGAAAAGTCTTCAGGTTATATGACCTTCCTGCTATTAATTTGATAACGGCCCATTTTAAACTGGTACTTTGTTCCTCTAGAAGAATGTAATTTCCTCAAAAATAATTTTTGGGAATTAGTAGAACTATACACAATCCTATCATTGGGATGAGCAACAGTATTCTACCGACGGTAGATTTTTCCCTCCTGCTTCCTTTCTTCCTTCCTCTCTTAACGTTCCATTTCCCCACTAATTCTGGTAATTTTTCATGTCATTAAGCATTGCTTCTTTCCCTGGACACTTGTGTGAATGTCTGGCACGAGTTAAACTCTGGGATGGACCATGTGCTGTTTGTTTATTTTGATAAGTATCTTGTGGAGCTGTAAATAAGAAATACGCATCCCAGAACAGGCAATTAGTCGCGTTTTGGAAGTCTTAAAGCTTCTCAGTGCTTCCTCTCACCTTACTTTGTTGGGATATTCCAAAGGTGAAGTATCTTTTGCCATCATTTTATAGTTATATTTCTATTTTGAATATAAAATATTAATATTAATTGGGGAACACTAAATATCAAATGCGATCATCCAATTTTAATTTTTCTGGGAGCCTTTCACAGATTTCCATAATCCACTGCCTAATTTTCATAAAATAATTACTATATATGTGTCTACGTTAGTGTTTTGCTGAGTTCAAGAGTGACCTTTTAAAGTGAATGTCCCGCTTTTCCCCACCTGCTGTATTTTGGTTCGCATCACAGAATATTCTCTAAGAACATCAATTGCTTTGAGTAGAATGAAACCAGAACTTGCGTTCCAGGAGGGGACCTTACGCCCCTAAAGGGTGGTCAGTCCGTGGGACCTGACTGGCACTAGTCCAAAGCGAATTCCCCCGAAACCCAAGGCGAGGGGGGTTGCTGCACCCCCCAGATCCATCACCGCTTGTTCGTGCCCTCATCGGCAAAGTCTCGCACCGTAGCTGAGGGGATCCCCGCTGGCTTTTGGATTTTTCTTGCTCGGTTAATTGAGGTAGTAGTATTTGCAACTTAAATAACATTGGGCTTTTGAATTATGTTTTCGTGTGTTGATCAAGACTTTATTGCGCCACAACATTATCATTATTATGTAGCCGAAAATCAATAGGATTGAAGGATGGAGTGGTAAACTGATTTGAAGGCCGTACAAAACCGGGAGTACAAGTCGGGTGTCTTGTCATGCTGTTTAAAGCTGTAAGTGCTCAACCACGTTTCATAATATCATAATGGATACCAGGGGATCTCTTAATGTCATCAGCTTCCAATTATTCTCTTGATTAACTGTTTATTTAGTCTCATTACGGAGTTGGATGTTCTGTCTTGCCTTGCCATTTACAATCGGCACGGCTGTCCCATGATCGCTCCCACCAACAATCTCCTCTCGCATTAAGAGGGAATTTCGGGCAGTCGTATGTAGTTCCTACTAAACCAGATTCCTTCTGTGCCAGAAGCGTGCCCAGAAAGAGGGGGTTTGCAGCTCGGGTAGCTTCTGGGTATGGCTTTAAGGTAGCTTGTGTATCACTGGGGGTAGACGCGTTTCCCAGGACGCTGAAGGAAGCAAGCCTCGGTGGTTGCTGCTTAGGAAATCCCGGAAAATTGGCATTTTCTGCTTTTGTTTGTTATTCTCCTTAACACTTGCACTGCTTTTCTGTTGTTTGATTTTAGGATTAACACCTATTCATAATTCCATCTTGAAAGGTCCTTGGAACAGGTTTTTTTAAAGAAACACTGAGGAGGCAGATTGCTGTTTCAACATTAATGTGTTAATAAAATGCAGCTAAATATGAAGGGAGCTGGCATGAAATCCCGTTCCCGTTCTCTCCCGTGCACTCACACACAAGCTCCGAGTGGATGGGCAGGTAACAGCGCCTGAAGCTAAGCAGAGTCCTCTTAGGAAGAAGGACCTTGGAGCAGCTGATGTGTAGCAGGAGGAGCTGTTGGGGCCTTTGTGACAATAATATCCTCGCAGAAAAATAGATTCTTGCAAGGGGTGGAGGGAAAGCTCCAAATGCCATCTTTTGCTTCGCCCGTTCCTGTTATTTCCCCTTAACCTCTGACATATGGGTGTAGGCTTGCGGGGAAGTTAAGAATCCTATCCTTAAAATTAAGGTGTGACACGAAAAGGACCACAGCGGGGACTAGAGCAAGGAGTCGCTCAGCCCAACATCTCGTATGCTTGTGTCCGAAAGCAGACTGTCTTGGAAGCAGCATAAGAAAAAGATAAAACTTTTGCATTCCTCTCCTCTCCAGTGATTTACAGCTCAGGGATCTCCTGATCCAGAGGTGCATCTTCGCATCTGTGAATATTTGGGATTCAGGTTCTCCTTGCTCTTTTGTTTTGTTTTTGGTTCCCCCACCCCACCCCTCCAGACGACCCTGCTGCGACACGTCCCACAGCTCAACTACGTTGTGTCCTATGCCTTTGTTCTCTCCTGATCCTGCTGCCTTTGCAGCCTTCTCCCTTTATTGAACAAGTTTCTTATTCCCCTTTTCTGCGTTGCTCATGACTGTACAGTCTTTATTGTATCCTCTCCCAGTTATCTCTTTCCAGTCTTTTTTTTCCTGATTTTTTTTCTGATATATATTCTGATATATCTTTCCTTTTTTCTATATTTGAAACAAAATTTGTAAGATTTTTTTTTTTTGAGGAATGACGTCATTCAGTTTTGTAAGCAACCGATAGAGTCTTCTGTTGCAAACACCGCTGTTAGAGGTTGGTTATCTCAAATATTTGGTGCCATCAAGAAACAAAGCCTTGAAGCCACTGCCACCCGACGTAAAATATTCACCAGAGACTTTTTTAAATATGGAGATTTGTTAATGTAAGAAAATATCTCCACAGGAGATCTTTTATTTTAAGGCAAATATCCCTTTTTAAAAAAAAAAAAATCTGACTGAAGGAATAATTCTTAGAAAGATGGAAGACACTTAGGTGCTACGATGGCGCAGCACTTCCATGGATATAGGCAGTGTCAATGTGTTGGTTTTGAAATGATCAATTAGATCTGAGAACTAAAACAACTGCTCATTGTTCTTCAGTTATTCCAGAAAACAGAGCCCCAGAGAGGTGAATTAAAAAGGAAAAAAAGGGGGAAGGAAATTCATTGGGTAACTAAATAAATACAAACTCAGTTATTTAATTATATATAAAAAAATAACTTAATATATGAAAATTATTCTCGTATGAACCATATTTGAACAGATTTATATAAAAACTGTGGTTTAAAAAAGCAAAAAAAACCCAAAACAAACCAGAAAATCCAAACAAACAAAACACACAAAAAAAACCAAACAAAACCCCCAAAGCAAACAAACAAAAAAACCCCCAAACACACACCCCCACCCCCAAAAAAAAAACCCAACCCAGCCCAAAAAGCTCCCAACAAACAAAAAAAAATCCAAACTTTGCTTTTTGTTTGGTGACTTCGAAGGCAGCACTAGGCGGTCTCTTTAGATGGCATAGAGCAAATGGATGAGCTGTTTATCATTGATATGGGAATATGATTTTTCAGCCGCAGTAGTTCTTATTTGTGGATAAGTTTGAGTCTCTTTTGTCGCCCCGAAGGATGAGAAGTGAAAAATTGTAAAGAAAAATTGGACTTGTGTTCTAACTGCGCTTTTGGTGAGGTAATGAAAGTCTTAAAACGACGTTACATTACTCTGTAGACTGAGGTACAAAAATGCTAATTTATTGGTAGACTGCAGCGCCCAATTTGCATTCCAAATCAGACTGCAGAGCTCCCCAAATGAGGAGGTGCCCTCGCAGTGAATTTAACCTGTGCTTTTCCCGAGTAAATTCGTACCGGCACGCGTGTTTGGACGTGCCTCCTCGCGTGCGTACCCCACATGTGCTGCTTCACCATTTGAAGAAGGTCCAGTTTTTTTAAATAGGGGTTTGAAGTGCGCAGCTAATTTTGGCTAGCAGAAATCGGAAAACAAAAAGCATTGATGCAAGTAGTGTTTTAAATCTCTGAACTGCCCCAAAATTCGTATTTACTGTGACACTGACAGATAATGTGTAGGGTGCGGCGGTTAATGATGTCGTGTATTAAATTGTGCTTATATGTGTGTATAAACACACAAAATGGGACTGTTATAACGATGTTTTCCAGAATATGATCATATCTATTTTAATAATAAAATATTAATAGTGTATATTTGTTGTCAGTTCCAGATGATACACGAGAAGGAGGGAAACGAAGAGTCGTATTATTCTTAAATGTGCTGATCCAGGAGGAGGGGGGAAAGGAGGGGGGAGAGAGAGAGAGAGAAGTAACACAGCATAAAGAACCCACAGGCATCTGGGCTTTCCCACTTCGGTAGCGAATAGGGGGAATGATGGGTTGGTGGTCTGCTTGCCGTTAGGAGGACACCCCTCCATCTGTTTTCAGTACAGCCTCTTTCCAATTTAAAACACGGATTTCAATACAAACCTCAATTTCTTGTCTCCATTTTATATGCAAAGCGAGGCTTATGCACCGGTGGCGTCGCCATAAGGGCTCAGACCAAATTTCCCCCCAAAATTCACGGGCTGTTCCTTTGAATACCTGCTTTACAGTGGTGCACAATGGGCAGCTTTGAGAAGAAAAATTGATAATCTTCACGGAAGAGTAATTTGAATGAAATTACACTTGACAGCCTGTCTCCAAGCAAACAAGGAGAGCGAGGGAGCCTTAGCTAAGCTCCGAGGACTTGCCTAAGCCTCTGCTGTCGGAGCTTCCCAGGGAAAAAAAAAAAAATCCACACTTTTTTTTTTCCTACATCTGACTGCAGCTTTTGATTAATTCTCTGTAGCTGTTTCTAGCGGAGAAAGGTAGCCATGGAAGAGAATATGGAAGAGGGACAAACGCAGAAAGGTACTGTGATAAAATTGCTTTCTCTTTGCAAGGAGACGGTTATTTTGCCGTTCGTTATTTGCTTTAGCAGCCTGCTGTAATGGTAGTGACTTGCCTTGTGTGGCAGATGGGGAAAGATTTCATTTGATTTTTATTTTTTTTTTTCCAATACCATTTACTTCATCTGCCTCTCTGCAATAGCACTTAGCATTAATATCGTGACTGTCATCCGACAGCGAGCATTAAAAGGATCTAAATGGCGAATTTTACATCTCTCCTAATAATATTGCAAGCATTTAACGCAGCCTGCTTCCCAGCCCGGTCTTTGTTAACCTTCATTTATTTCATGTTTTCACGCTTGTCTAGCTGGGTCAAGGGACTCTGGTGGGAACTACGAGGGAGCCGCTCGCGCAATATTTGGAGCCGGTTCCAGTTGGATATTTAACAATGCAACCGGTATTTACACCTTGAACGAGAGTCCAGCCTGAACAAAGGCACGGGGTATATTTTGTAGATATTTAGGTGGTATCGAAATTCCCCTCTGTCTTTTTTTTTTTCCCCCCACCGTCGTTCTGCGACGCGTCGAAGCAGCCCGGCTCCGCTCCCCATAGCTGCGTCGTACAGATTTGGCGTTTTGCTGAAATGCGTTTTTGCACGTTGCAGCTGGAATTGGCTGTAGCAAGCTGGACACGGCACGCACAGGGCACCTCTGTGCCGCTGCTCCTGGTCAGGGTGGAAATAACCGAATGCGATGGGACGTGCTGGCACTCAAAGGTGCAATTTAAAATTATTGCAGGCTGTTTATTAATTTGTGAATCTCTGAGAAATATAGCTCATTTAGTCTTACTTAGGCATTTTCTGTATGAGTGATGTTATAGTACTGAAAGGAACCAAGGTTTTCTCATTTTGCTTTCCTGCAAGCACAAAGGGTAATCCTAGGGAATATTTGCCATGTACAATCACATATACTTTTACTTTTGCATTTATTTTGAATTCACTTCCCTTTCCAAGGAGGATTTAGGAACTTGCCGAATCATTTAGCATAAACCGCCTGTAAAGGCGTATTTTTCTGTGCTGATGCCATATTCTGTCTTTCCGCTCCCTGATCAATCTGCTTTCTCCCTGTAAATGTCATCCTTTCTCATTATAAGTGACCCATTTAGACAGAACACAGCTTTGAATTGTTTATGGTCTTGACTTGATCTAGATGCACGGTAGGGCGTCATGAGAAGACTAAAGGAGGATATATGTGCCCCCTCTGTGTGTGTACATACTTATGCTTATAGATAAATAAATTAGGATCTGGCTGGTGATTTCAGCAGTTTCTTCAGTTGAATTTTATCATTTGCAAATGGCAGAAATAATGGGAAAGTACAAGATGGTTCAGGGTTTGGAGGTTGTTTTTTTTTTTTGCTGAACGTAAAATTAATACTTTTATGGTTCAAATTATTTAGTGTGCTTTGGATTTAGAAACTGAAGACGTGCTTTTTTTTTAAAAAAGTCTGAAATATGATTTTTTTTCCTTCTTAAAACAAGTGAATTGAGCTGTTTGGCCACTGAATCAAAATATTGCATTGTTGCTGAATGATACTGCCTGAAGGAACAGTGTGAAAATCAAAATCCCTAAATTCTTATGAGAGAAAAAAAAAATCAGGGAAAAAAGTGAATCATTTCGTATATTAAAAGAGCGTGTTGTTATCGATAAGCTGTGTCCTCATTGTTCATATGATAAGCAGCTGAATGCCCAATAGCCACTCAAAACGGTGTGATTAATAGTGTGATTACAACAGCTAACACTACTTACCCCCCACCCCCCATTCACAATGCCATGTGTTCAGCCTTTTTTCCCTTCAGTGGTACCCAGCTGTCATCACAGACAGTGACAGGAGAATGTGAAGGGCTCACAAGTGACATGTATTTTTTTCTTTATTGGTGTGGAAGGGGATGCTGCTTCGGCGCTGTGAGCGTACCTGCGAACCCGGCACGTCAACCTGCCGCCTTCCCACTTCGGATTGTGCCAACTTTTACAATGTATTTCGAGTTTGAAGAAAATTTGCAATTCGGGAGGAAAAAGGAAAAAAAAATAAATTAATTTTTGAATTTTTAGGGGTGCTCCAATGCAGATGTTGGAGTTGTAGTGAAGTATAGGGGTGATTATGAAATCGTGGATCTCTTTAAGGTTTGCACTTTGCACTTGAAAAATATTGACTGATACTAATCTGACTTGATACTTCTCTTTCATAGTCCTGCTGGTTTTTTGCTTTCATTTAGCATCACCTAGTTATTATTTATTAGTTATTTAATTGATATCCACATACAGTTCCAGGTCATCTGGACTAGTTTTTCTAACTGTAGGGTCCCAGCAACTTGCGCTGTAATTCATATATTCTCATCTTTGTCCTCCTCCCATCTTGAGTGGAACTGGGGTGGGTTTTTTTTCTTTCTTTCTTTCTTTCTCCCTCTGCTTTCTACAAAAATCAATGGGAGTATAAATTGTCACTGCTTATCAACTCCTGTGCTCTTCGCAGCAGATGCTTCCAACCTCCCACTGCACAGCATTACGTCTTGCTAGCAGCCATGATGGGAGGGAAGGCTTTCCTCTCGATGCTTTTCGTAAACCTGATCGAGAGAGCTCTAATGAGAGGCTGGCAGATTTGGAAGGCTTGTTATTTTACGGAGTTATTTGCAATAAGACATTGATAAGTGCAAACATAATCCTTACCGTAGTGGTGCCAAATAATGAGCTTCTGCCTGATACGATCTCTGTGCATTCCGGTGTTTAACATTTGGGATCTGTTTATGGCTGTATCGTGGAAAATTCTCAGCAGGGAAATATGTTGCATATGTTTTCTGAAATTAATGAGTTACGAGAAGCTGTATGGTTCAAATCAATGATTGGAAAACAGAAATGGACACCCCCTTCTCTTCCCCCCTCCCCCCGATATTTTCTTTCTATTGGCCTTGGAAAGTGTGGGTTCTTCTTGGCAGCAGGACCCTTCATATGGTAAATTGGGGTAATGCTGTTGCCCAGCAGTTTTCACATGTAAAGCTGTAAAAATTGAAGCCGGGAATAATTTGTATTCATTCATTTTCTGTTTTCAAGTATTGCAAGACTTGTTTTCCCCCACCCCCCTTTTTTCCTTGGTGCCGCACTTCCTCGGCTCGCGTGCCGGCGCAGGCTGGCGGGGACCTCTCAAAGGTCTTTGCTATGGGGCTGTCTGTAGCTGTCCCAGAACTGAAAGTCCGCCTGGAATGCAACCGATGTGTGAACGCTAAAATACATTCGAACAAAGTAAAGAGTCATAACATCTCAGAAATCTCAACTTGTGCACCGTTTCCATCAGGCTGACGTTCTGCTGCGCGCCTGGAACTGCAACGGACCCAGAGCTTTGATTGCAAATTTGCTCTCTGGAAAAGCCAGGATAACTAAAGCCTGTAATTTATTTGACTGCTTTATTTTTTTCAAAACTGATCAGCTCCGCTTAGAAGCAGAAGTTTCCCTGATGTCTTTAGGGATGCATGCTAATTTGGAAAAAAACCTCATGCATAAATTTGCATGTGTCAGCGGTAGGTCTCGACTGCCGCCGTTCGAAAGACAATGACGTCAAACTCTCAGCTTTGCTAGCTGGAAAAAGGTAGCGGTCCCGTTCCTGCAGAGCTGCTCTTCTCTCCGTGAAAGCCCCAAGAGTGCGAGGATGTCCCCAACCCCAGTCGTCCCAATGGAAAGCTTTTCCGAGGGCCAGCAGTGTCATTTTTTTGGCATTGTGTGGGCCTTGGCACGGGGGAATTTAGGATGATTCTCACCATGTATCTATTTCAGAAAAAAGAAACCTGCTGTAGCACAGCGAGATATACTGGTAGCACTTGCACTAAAACGAAGATAAATGTGCCTTTTTTTATAGTTCCTCCATAGCTTCCTTTTGTAGTTTGAATTCCTTTATAAAATCAACTCTTGGGAACGGATGGAGCATCTGTGTTTGTACAGCAGCAAACACGAGGAAGAGCTAATGTTGCTTAAGCTCTCTTGGCTCTACTATACCTGACACACAGAGCTAAGGTCCCACCGGTAGGATAGCAAAAAAAATATAGAGTATTATTGTGACAAGAAATGGTTGAATCCTAGAAAATAAATAATGAGTCTGCATTAGTGATTTAAGTGGATCTGCAGCCCATTTTCGAAGCTTTTTTGTTTGTTCCACAGCGTGCCAGCACAGGAGAGCTTTGAGCAGAGGTTTGGAAGGAAGTCCTGAGGAGTCCAGGAGGATGCTGGCAGCACGAGGCACACGCAGCCGCCAGAGGCTGAACTGCTTCCTCTCCCTTCAGTACTTTTGGGAAAATGGCAGGCTCTGGGTTAGGATAGGATAGGATACCACAGACTAGATGAAAGTGGTGATTTTTAGAATCATAGAATTGTCTAGGTTGGAAGAGACCCTTGGGATCATGGAGTCCAACCATCTACCCTACTCTACAAAGTTCTCCCCTACACCATATCCCCCAACACCACATCCAAACGGCTCTTCAACACACCCAGGGATAGTGACTCAACCCCCTCCCTGGGCAGCCTATTCCAATGCCCGACCACTCTTTCTGGGAAAAATTCTTTCCTAATGTTCAGTCTAAATCTACCCTGTTGGAGCTTGAAGCCATTCCCTCTTGTTCTGTCATTAATTACCTGTGAGAAGAGACCAGCACCAACCTCTCTACAGTGTCCTTTCAAATAGTTGTAGAGAGTGATGAGGTCTCCCCTCAGCCTCCTCTTCCTCAAACTCAACAGTCCCAGCTCCTTCAACCGCTCTTCATAGGATTTGTTTTCCAGGCCCTTCACCAGCTTCGTTGCCCTCCTCTGCACTCGCTCCAGCACCTCCACATCTCTCTTGTATTGAGGTGCCCAAATCTGGACACAATACTCAAGGTGTGGCCTCACCAGTGCTGAGTACAGGGGCACGATCACCTCCCTACTTCTGCTGGCCACGCTATTTCTAATACAAGCCAGGATGCCGTTGGCTTTCTTGGCCACCTGGGCACACTGCCGGCTCATATTCAGCCGCTTGTCAATTAGAACCCCCAGGTCTCTTTCCGCCGGGCAGCTTTCCAGCCACACTTCCCCAAGCCTGTAGCGCTGCGTGGGGTTATTGTGGCCCAAAATTTTTATTTCGTATTATGAAATAAACCAACAGCCAAATAGTCAAAACATCGCTGGCATCCTCTGCAAGTCAGTCTTCTAAATCTTTTTAGTTACCTCTGAAAGAGAACAGTTGTCCAGTGTCTCATTTGACTATTGTTAGAAGGGGGGTTAAAATAAAAATGAGCCAATCTCGATATTTTGCACTTTGATTTAGTTGGGTGGCTACACTTGTAAATAAAGCTGAGGAGTTATCTTCTGTTCTTTGATGGCATAGGAAGCGTGACCCACACTGGTACCTTCAGTGAGACCCTTTTTATGTTGTTGGGACACTGTCTGGTCTTACAGGCCCTCTGAAGTCCAGTCAGTTGTGTGAGTAATTCGGAAACGGTTTTTAAATTTGGCCTTATAAGAGGGAAGCAGCAGACATTTGCTGGCTGATGTGCTTCACACAAAACCAGGGTTTGCACTGCTCCATTCTGAAAGAAAACACGATGGGCAGAGGTCAACCTCTGTTTCCTTTGGGAATATAGTTTCAGTTCTGCTCTTTTTCCCCAAGCTTCTGTTCAGGCTGGATTTTTACAGGTTCCTTCAGATTAGAATGTTCTTAACTTTCGTCACGTTTATTGCTGCCTGTTCTTAAAAGTGTGTGTGTGTAGTAAATGTCAGATAAAATACCCACTTGACAATCATGACATCACTGAGTAAATAATTTTTCTTCTTAATCCATTTTAAATATGGAACTAAATTTTAGTATCTGGCACAGTATATCACTATATTTCCTGTTTAATACTCTTTAGTAGTTAATCAATGAGGTTTATTAAAGAAAAATGCAGTAACATTCAATATGAATTTGAGGCTAATTGTTCTATTATTGCAAGTTATCCTTTTTTATGTAGTGGCTACAGACTACCTTACTTAATATCCTTACGTTTGGAGCACTGAGTTCCACAGCTGTAATTTGAATATATGTTGTTATTCAATACATTAGGCTTTTATTCACAGATAATAATGTAAATAAATTTAGTCTTGCTTGCTTATTTAATCTTTAACATTGAAATGTCTCTGCTAATAGGAGAAAACTTTGTATTTCTTACAGGCTTAACATCATACTAGACACAGGCATGAAAATCCAGCATTAATAGGAACCTAATTATACTTTTCTATTTATTCTTTCAGGGCAAAAAGTGTTCCAACTGCCCTGAGGCAGATGGAATCCTCAATTCAATGTGTGAGGATTTAAGTCTTCATGGTAATTTTGACACTTGTATGTCAATTTCATAAATAAGCTATTTTAGAAATAAGATATTTTATAAGAGACGTAAATGCTTAGAAAAAAGCACTGAATATATTGAAAGTGATTAATTTATACAAATTCTTGAAAAATACTGTATCAAGCCAGCAATATAAATTTATAAGAAACTTCCTACAGTTTGTGAAAGTAAAGGCTTTTTTTCCCCACTTTGGGGGGAAAAAGGGTATTTTGGGTTTCTAATTACTCCGAAAAAATAAGCATTTAGTAATGACAAAACAATACTGCAGATATAGCAAAAATAAATTTGATCAGCTTAGTGCCTGGGCTCCTTCTGGAGAAGGATTGAGGAACTGATATATCTAATGTCTAAAAATTATTCCTTTTCTATTGTGACTATGCATTCCTTTCTGATAAGTACCTTAAACAATTTTGGCAATGCGATTTTTAACCTGTTTGAATTGCCTGCACCTGCACGAAAATTTGCGATGGAAGAATGGGTGGAATGCTGCTGCCCTCACATAAGGACAATGTTTGCTGTCTTGATACAATAGTTTGGAGTTGTTAAGTGTTCCTATATAAACAGGTGAGAACATGCTCTTTCCTCCCAATAGTTTTATATAGAGGATTAAGTAGAAAATAATAATAAATAAAAAAAATTGCAAGTTTTTGGGCTGTTCTGCTTCAGGTTGTAGACACTGCGTGATGTTATAAAACCCATAAAGCACCTGGTGGGCATTGAAAATCAGAATGTAAAAAGGGCAAAGGTGAATATTGATCTTGGATCAAATACTTTGTCAGTTAATATTCTGGTTGACAATTACATTTCAGAAGAATTTTCAGCCAATGGAATGGCACTGGCACAGTTTGCCCAGAGAGGTTGTTGAGGCCCCATCCCTGGAGGTGTTCAAGGCCAGGCTGGAGGTGGCCTTGGGCAACCTGGTGTGGTGGGAGGTGTCCCTGCCTATGGCAGGGGGGTTGGAACTCGATGATCTTCAAGGTCCTTTCCAACCTAAACCATTCTGTGATTCTATGATTCAATTCATGCAACTAAAATGCATAATTCCTGCTGGTATCTTATTGCGTGACTGGTTTCGGAGACGGGCCAGCAAGTCCCTCGTTGATGTGGTGTCACAGATGTTTTGCCTGGGGAGGGGTGAGGAGTTACAGAGCCCTCAATTCCACATGTAAGGCATGGGAAATGTCATTTTCTCGGCTGTGGCGAGATCAAACCCAGAGCATCACAATTGTGAGGGTCGAAGTTAATCCCTATCTGCCGTTTATCTATCAGAATTGTGACTATTTTTTGTACACATCGGCTCTAGGATGTTATGGAGGAAGGCCACTGACACAAAAAATGACTTAAGTACTATGTCAGCTTCTCCTTGCCAACTCTAAT
Organism: Anarhynchus alexandrinus; assembly: GCA_008711295.1. Classification (NCBI taxonomy): domain Eukaryota; kingdom Metazoa; phylum Chordata; class Aves; order Charadriiformes; family Charadriidae; genus Anarhynchus; species Anarhynchus alexandrinus. Next base: position 1,625,144 of record VUYV01000185.1, on the reverse strand, counting down.
ACTACAATACAGTAGGCTCAAGAAGGCTCAATATTTTCTTCCCCCCATCCAAATACTTTAATATTCTTGCTAGTCATCGCGTAGGACTTCAGTAGTCCTCCCAAAATTTGTACTGCAGCCGTCTGGGATAACTTTGGCCCAAATAAGAGTTGCTAAAATATCCCCGACTACTCCTAAGTGCAAGGATTACTCTTCTCTTTAAATTTATAATGCCTCTGATGTTTGCACTTGGATGGTTTCTGACGAATTTTTATTTGGTTCACATAGTGAAAGTTTCTTCTTTTTTTTTTTTTAAATTTCAACAGTGATAACAATACAACTGTCCAGCAAATGAATGTCATAATAGATTTACTATCAATTTTAACAAAAAACTGTCTTTTTAATCGTGATGTGAGGGGAGCAGTGCATTTGCTGTGNTTTTAACAAAAATCTGTCTTTTTAATCGTGGTGTGAGTGCATTTGCTGTCATTCTGGTATAAAACTAGACTTCAGCGAAAGGTGCGTTTGCTGCACTTCTGGTATATGAGCTTTGCAGGGAGCTGCTACTGCCAGAGGCTAAATAAAACTCAAAGAAAACATAGTATTTGCAGTCACAGTAAGCATTCCTCACTTCTCAATATCTTCCCATTTGTGCCCCCGAGAGTGTTTTGTTTGTCTTCCTTAAGGAAAAAAAAAATAAAAAATTAAAAGTAACTCTTTGTGAGTGCTGTTTTACTTTTCAATTTTCCGTGGAAACATTTTCTTTTTAGCATCTGGAAGGTGCGGAAATGAAATTCTACCACATTTTTTTTTAATTTCTTCTGGGAACTTGTAAGTTGTCGAGTACCGCACGTTTATGAAGTCATTTTTATTAGGTCACACCCTACTTCTCAATCTGTGGTGGGATGATTTTATATAGGTAAAATTGGACATTACAGAGAAATTTGAAGGAAGAGAGTATAGCAGCATAGTGAAGTGATGAAGTGGGTAATCACAGTCAGTGATTAAGAGTTACTTTGCATTAAGGCACAATGGGGAAAAAAGTAGAGATGTTTGTGCTGCCAGAGGATGAAGAGAGGCAGTATGATGAAGAGAAGAAAGGAATAAGCCATATCACCTGAAAGACCTTTGGAGGGGTTCAGAAGTTGGAAATTGATATGGAAACAGAGGAAGACAATATTAGAGTTAAAAGAATGAAGGATACTAAAATTTGGTCTCTCAGACAAGACCTGTAGAGGGCCTTGATGGAAATCTTAGGAGTTTGTAAATAAAATGTGTGTTTTAAGGTAGAGTGTTTTTAAATGGCTTCCAAATCTTCATGTTTTAGTCTTTCAAGAAAAAAAAAGTTAAAATCTCTTACGGTGTTGGTACAGTGATATAGAGTTCAATATTATTAAACTTAAAAAAACCCCAACCAAAACACAAGTAATCTGAACACGGTGGTATTAGATTAATATTTGCAGATTAATGTTGGCAAATAAAACATTTGAGAAGTTTTGCATAAAAAGTTATTAGAAGCATAAATTCAGTTTGGGTTGGGTTTTTGTTTTTTGGTTTGGTTTTTTTTTGT
>VUYV01000185.1:1597882-1614589 GCA_008711295.1 Anarhynchus alexandrinus | reverse complement strand
GAGAGATCGTTGAGTTGTATTCCTCACAGAACAATGTGCTTTTATTCAGTTGTTGCTTATATATGAGCTAGTAAGGTGGGTAGACAGCCAGAATGTTTGCAACTGTAATGATGATGTACAATCAAAGTAAAAAGCTGGATCATTGGTATTCAATATATACTTGGGAGACCTTCTTCTCACTTTTTGTAAATGAGAGGTGGAATACGCAGCCAAAATTCCCAAGATGATATTCACATTAGTGAGCTCTCCCACCTCATCTTAATCTGGTTTACCACTTGGAGAAAGCAGTTTTGGGACGATAGTTTTCAGTTTGTGAAACTGGGTTGTGAAACTGCCGCAACAGAAGCATAAAAATGTCAATGTGGGTGAAAGTGAACTCGGAGGGGCTATGAAATAAATTTCTTAATGAACATACACCATAGCCCTGGTTCTGTGAGGCAGAACACTTGTATAAACTGGTTATAAAACCAACTGCTTTATTGTAATAATATTGCCAAATATCAACAATTGCCTTTCAACAACTAGGGTAAAGACAACAAACCAAAAATCCCATCAAAGACGTTCCCAAGGTGGTTGCAGTAGTGCACAGCTTCAGTAGGTACAAACATTGAGCCTTTGTCCAATATATGAATTCATAGAATCATGGAATTGTCTAGGTTCGAAGGGACCCTGAAGATCATCAAGCCCAACCATTAACCTAACACTGCCAAACCCACCACTAAACCATGTCCCTCAGCACCACATCTACACATCTTTTAAACAACTCCAGGGATGGTGACTCCACCACTGCCCTGGGCAGCCTGTTCCAGTGCTTGACAACCGTTTCCGTGAAGAAATTTTTCCTAATCTCCAATCTAAACCTCCCCTGGTGCAACTTGAGGCCATTTCCTCTTGTCCCATCGCCTGTTCCTTGGGAGAAGAGACTGATGCCCCTCTCGCTACCCCCTCCTTTCAGGGAGCTGTAGGGAGTGAGAAGGTCTCCCCTCAGCCTCCTTTTCTCCAGGCTAAAATTCTCAGTAAGAGTCCACAGTTAAAAAAAAAAAAAAGAAGAAATGTCACAGCAATAATTTCCATCACTTTCAGTAATTCTGAGGAATTAAACTGGTATGAAATAGTGAAGGTATTAGAAGTTGTATTATTGGATTAAAAAGTAAGCTGCTCTTTCAGCCAGTAATTTATAAGTTACTATTGTAAAGATCATGTTTGGTGAAAATTATTAGGATATCATTTAAGATTCTGGACTGAGAGGTGAAAGATCTGAAACTGATTATCTGTATCATTTACATTTTTCAATTTCAACTACAAAATAGCTTGTGCCCCTGAAAAATCTTACTGTAAATCACTGCGTCTTGGGTTTCCAACTGTGAAAAGCCATACGGGACATACGTAAGCTCTCACTTCTTCCACCCATTCTCTGACTTGTTTATTGCTTTAGTAGGTCATAGTCTTTACATTTCTGCAAGGGAAACCTCGGCTGAGGCCTCCAGATACCAAAGAAAGATGAAGTGTGCCAGGGAATACTTACTGATTTGTAAATAAAGAAATAAATTGCAGCCATTAAATGTTCTGTGCTTTTAAAGGTGGCATACAGGGTAATTGAAGTATCTTCTGTGTCCCACTTCAGTTTCTAACCAAATATTTTATTTAAATGAGCAAAACTAAAGGAGTTGCAATCATTATGCACATGGCATATGTGTTGTTAAAATGAAGAGTGGCAGACCTTTGATTTTCAGCAGTGACATAATCTAAGGCAGAATGCTGTGATATACATATGGTGGCTGTCTGCGCAGTGTGCCAAAGGAAGGAACAGTTCAGAAAGTTGTTAACTTCAGCCCCGTCAGAAGAACTGGATTTCTTAGTGATAATAGATGTGTGATATGAAAAGCTCAGGACAGACATCATCCTACCAGGGAACAGTGGCTCCTTTTACTCGTTTTACAAAAGTGATACCCACAGTGACAAATTGGCCTGTGTTTGCTTGCTTGTTTGTTTAAAAAAAAATAATAAAATAAATGCATATTCTTCAGATGAATGACTGTTTTTCTTTAGGAAGGCGACTGCAACATTTTCAGCTAATGAGATGATGAAAAAGTTTGTCCTGTCTTTGGCAGCAGAAAACATGGACTTTGTATTAACAGCACGTAATGGAAGATAACCCCAAATACAAAGAAAATTTCAGGCTGAAGTATGGAAGGAGATTAGCAGACCTACATCTTAATACAAATATCCTCAAAAGACTGTTTCTTAAATGTGTCTGCTTTCTTTGAATACATTTGTTGTACTGTCCGTGCAAAGAGAGACTCTGAGTGTCTTCCCCAGTGGTGCGTGGGCCGTGGTCCCGTCACAGTCTCCACCCAGGACTCCAAGCACCGCCACCAGCTCATTTATCTTAGTGGAAAGAGTGCGCTGTGGTGAGCTCTGCGCTGTTATAGCAAGATTTATTTTTGCTACTTAAGCTGTCTTGGTTAAATGTTGTTCATAGATCTCTCTTTAATGCTGCTGTCCGCTAAGAAGATGTGCGGTTCGATGCATTGTTGACGTGGGCCGCCTTCTGCGCGCCCCTCGCTTTCTTGCAGGTTTGAAGTCCTCTTAAATAGCGGCTCCTGGAATCACATGGTAGGAACAAAATCTCAGCTGTTGCAATACAAAAGCAAATTTCTGACCTTCATGACTTCAAAGAAAAAGTTCTTCTTAAAATTACATGTATAACGTATCCTTTCGGTAGGATATGGGTTATATGGAGGCTCTGACAGTGCTGGTGACACTTTCAGCATATCCCCTATCCTCATTTTCATTTCCATGCTTCCGAATAACTTGAAATGTTGGGGTTTTTTTCTTTTTCTGTGGTAAATAAGAGTAGCCCACAGGCTTTGGTATTTTAGTTTTAGGGTCAAAGCACATGGTGAGCCTAGCCTTTGCCGCTAACGTGCTGAATAACAACGAGGAGCAGTTCTGCCCTCCTTGGGGTCTGAGTGCAGACAACAAATGTCAAGATTAGAATGACTGAAAGCAATGGCAAACCGTATAAACCTCCCTAAATATAAAAATAAGAAGGAAGGATTTATTTCGAATCAAACAGTTGAAGTGTAAGGCATAAAGGTCTCTGAGGTCTGGCTGCTTAGTACGTGGGTTGAAGAAAGTGGATGGAACTTTGTCTTCAACGTCCAGTGAAGAGTTGTAACAGCAGGGTGAGCTGGCTAGAGAAGCTTAACGGGAACGCTATGCACTCAGTCCACGGAAGCACCGACCCATCTACTGCATCCCCGAGGAAACATGGTTTTCACATTGTATACAGGAGTCCTACCACGACTCCTGTTATTTCCTTATGCTTTGGAAAACAAAAAAAATGCTTTTTAAATGCATCCCAGGGGGACGGGGGAAGCAGTACGGCTTTGTTTCTGAGGCTAAGCCATTTGTCTTGCAGACCGTCCGTGGGCGGTGACTTCCCTGGCCCTTCAGCGAAGGAATTGGAACTTCTCTCCTACTAATGTGTCATGAGGACTGAAAACTTGCTTTGATTAGTTTTTTTTTTTTTATTTAAACCATAAGAAGTTGTTTACTTGCGTGATGGGCAAAAAAAAATAACAAACCCCACCCCAAGGCCCCTGAATGGCTCAGATTTTGTTATAGTCTAAGATCTGACTGTAGATTAGAATCATAGAATGGTTTAGGTTGGAAAGGACCTTGAAGATCATCGAGTTCCAACGCCCCTGCCATAGGCAGGGACACCTCCCACCAGACCAGGCTGCCCAAGGCCACGTCCAACCTGGCCTTGAACACCTCCAGGGATGGGGACTCAACAACCTCTCTGGGCAGTCATAATATATCAATGCATTGATCACTGTTTGTAATGATTATCTGAAATTGGATCCAATCACTTTCGGAAGAGCCCTTTGAATCGGTACCTTGGTGACACTAGGTGGAGATCAGGCCTGTTTAAATCCTGTCCCGAGCCAGAAAGTGCGCAGGACTCAAAGATGCCATTGCTGGGAACTTGGAATGGTTCATCGCTCACCAATAGCAGAACCACACGTAAGTTATCAGGTCATGCTAGATGACTTCCAGTAATGAAGTGATATTCATCAACCAGTTATATTGCATATGTCACATGCACTATACAGAGAGGAATACTTTACTGACTTTTTTGGAGATTTTTCTCTTTATTGGGACTGTTTTCCTGCAAAACAAGTTTTTTAACAATACTTTTTTTTTTTTTGGCATATATTCCACATCTTAGATTATAGAGATAATCTAAACATTTCTTGAAAGTGGCCAAAAGAGTTTTATACCCCTAGATTACAATGGCTTTTAAATATCAGTACCCTGAAATGTTGTACAACTCCAGACTTTATTCTGCTACAGATCGGGGGATGAGAGGTGAAGGGAGTGGGAAAGGAAGAATGAGAGGGGAAATCACATATTTCCAATTAGTTCCAATTTTTTTTTTTTTCAAGAGAGTAGTATTCAAAGGAAATCTTTGCATTAATTTTATACAAATTTGATACAAACCTATGAAATTGCATTTATTAATTAAAGAAATTGGAAAAAGATTAATCTTTTCAAAATTCTAATCTTATGGCAGTTTCTTGGGAATGCTGAAAGTTTTGTTCTGTTCTTTTTTTTTTTTCCCCCCTAGATTTTTTCCTTACATAAATGTAGTGCCTTCTTTATGTGTGACATGCATTGAAAACTATTTGTCCATATGTAAACACTGCTATTCCTGGGAGAGAGATATATTGCTGAGAGAGGCAGTAAATCTGCGGCAGATCGGTTTAGTCATGAGAAGTGCTTTTCTGAGTCCTGAGTAGAGGCAGGTGAAGCAGTAGTAAAAGGTGGTGTTGTGGTTTGAAGAACCCACAACAATTTATTGTCCTTTAGACAATTATTCTATCAACTGATGGCCCCTCTATTCTCTCAACCGATGGCGCTGTGTATAAGGTTTTGCAGAACAGTTTGGTTTTCTCACTTCTGTGGAACAAGCTAAGTCCTGTAAATGATGATGAACAGAGCTTCAAGAAAATATTTCGAGGAAAAATTGCGTTTTGTAGAATATCTGCCTTTGTCGTGAAGCAAGCGTTAGCCCTTCGTATTTCAAAGTCATGTTATAAACGAGACCGCTAAGGCGGTGTTAGCAGCACGGGTAGAGCCCGCTTGTGCGTTGGTATTCCTCACCAAGTGAAATTTGGAGAGAGGAAAATGGGAAGTGATTGCAGCTTTCTCATGCTCCGCTGTTCAGCAAAGCCGAGTAGATTTGGGGGTGAACTAGTCTGGAAGAAAGAAATGATTTCTGTTATTCATTACCACTGGAGAGCAAAAGACCAACGGAAGAGCGAGGAGGGCTTTCGTCATGAGGGAGTTTTGGGGGGTTGTGCGGTACATAGGGTGGCTGCTGCCGGGGTGCATGGCAAGTCTGCTGGCGTCTTCAACATTGCCAAGGACTAAGTAAGAGTCTTCATGTCACTAATGTACAAAACATCTCGCAAATGTGAAGTGTGTGCGTTCTGAAGGCTCAGGAACCAGAAAAAGAGTGAAAGAATACAAATCCCTTTAAAAACAAAACAAGACAAACCACCAAAAAACCAAAACCAACTTAAGTGGCATATGGGGCCCTGATTTTCCTGTCTTTACAGTTTAGGGCAATTAATGTACTCTTACGCAGCTCGTTATTTTACAATAGCGAGGCACGTGACCCCCTGCAGCGGTTGCTTGAATGAGAGCTGTCCTTTAGCCGTTCCTTTCACCTGAGCCGTGGATTTTCTGGCTCCTGAAGTGGGTAATGACAGAATATTCAGCCTACGTAGTTGGCGGCTCTGTGTCTCGGGATGCTGTAAAATGCAGAGGGTGGGTAGAGACCGAGTGTGTAACGTGAGGTCGTTGTATCGGTTCAATGAAGACCTGCGCTTGCAGCAGGATGGTGAGGAACATCCCGTGGGTCAGAGGCTGTCGGGGCTGTGTGGTGGTCCATGGGGTGGCAGGGTGGGTCGCGGTTGGAATTGCCAGTGGCTGGCAAATGAGGCAACTAGATGGATTGGGGGTGTTTGGTGGAGAAAGGGAGTTGTTAGGACAGGAGGGTCCCCATCTCTTGTTCTGTGGTATGATACCAGTTTTGGGCCCCTCACCACAAGACAGACATTGAGGTGCTGGAGCGTGTCCAGAGAAAGGCAACGGAGCTGGTGAGGGGTCTGGAGCACACGTCTGATGAGGAGTGGCTGAGGGACCTGGGGGTGTTCAGCCTAGAGAAAAGGAGGCTGAGGGGAGACCTTCTCGCTCTTTACAGCTCCCGAAAGGAGGTTGCAGAGAGGTGGGGGTCGACCTGTTCTGTCAAGTGACAGGTGGTAGAACAAGAGGAAATGGCTTCAAGTTGCGCCAAGGGAAGTTTAGATCGGATATTAGGAAGAATTTCTTTACTGAAAGGGTCATCAGTCATTGGAACGCGTTACCCAGGGCAGTGGTGGTGTCCCCATCCCTGGAGGTATTTATAAGATGGGTAGATGTGGTGCTGAGGGACATGGTTTAGTGGTGGGCTTGTCAGTGTTAGGTTAATGATTGGACTAGATGATCCTACAGGTCTTTTCCAATCTAAGAGATTCTCTGATCTACATGATATTTTACTCCTGCTATTTGCTATTGAAGCAAGAAACCGAGAGAAGAAAACCAGAATCATTTTTCAGCTCGAAGGCGTTTCTGTAGCGGTTACGCTGGATCCGTGCGAAGCTGCGTCGGGGGCGGTATTGGCACGGAGACTTCAGCCAGGGAGGAAGGAAGCCTCAAGGACTTCAGCGTTTCCCCCAGGCAACAACAGAAGAGAGACCGAGAATGCGACGTCTGCTTTGAGCTGAAGAGTTCCCGTGAACTCTTAGCCCCGTGTCAGCAGCTCCCTCGCAGTGCGGCGTAGGATGTGCGCGTTAATTTTTATAAAAACATTGCTCTGCTTTGAGCAGTGACTCTTAAGTATAGTCCAGCGCTAAAGCTGTTACTTGCCAAAAGCTGAGTGCGGCATGCGCAATCAATCATAAAATGTTCCTCCTGTACAAAAGTGTGAATTATCTCATTTTTACTGCCCTCAGTCTTTGGCTTCGGGAAATGCAGCGCAGTGTCAGGAAGTGTTTGTTACTGCTGAAAGTATTTTGCGGCTGTTTCTCATGGAGATAGGAGGCGTTGGACTGGGATCTGCTGGGAGTTCTCCCTAAGCTGCTCAGTAGGAAGAGAGGCCAGGCTCGGGGAGGGCAGGAGAGGGCTACCAAGCAGTGAAAAGCGACCGTAGAGTCTGATTTTTTCCCTTCCAGATGTGATTTAAGAAGTGGAGAGAAAGCTGAAGTAGTATCTTCTTCCATTCTACAGTGCTTCTGTGTGTAGTGATGCCAAATGATGTTTGGAAAGCTCCGATTCCATGGAGGCACAGATTCTGAAATCATTCTCACTGTGATTCTCATCTAAGGATGTGTTAAGGAGGAACCTGGGCACCTTTGAGTCACTGGCAGCTGCAAACAGATGATCTAGGGGAGGGGAAAACTGGAAGCTTTGTATGGCCTGCAGTCAAGAACAGCAGACCGGGCTGTGCAGAGGGACCTGGACAGGTTGGATCGATGGACCGAGGCCAATGGTGTGAGGTCCAACAAGGCCAAGTGCCAGGTCCTGCACTTGGATCACACCAACCCCATGGATGCTACAGGCTTGGGGCGGAGTGTGGAAAGCTGCTCAGTGGAGAAGGACCTGGGGGTGTTGGTCGACAGCCGGCTGAATATGGGCCAGCAGTGTGCCCAGGTGGCCAAGAAGGCCAACAGCATCCTGGCCTGTATCAGGAATAGTGTGGCCAGCAAGAGTAGAACAGTGATTGTCCCCTTGTACTCGGCACTGGTGAGGCCCCACCTCAAGTGCTGCATTCAGTTTTGGGCCCCTCATGACAAGACAGACATTGAGGTGCTGCAGCGTGTCCAGAGAAGGGCAATGGAGCTGGTGAGGGGTCTGGAGCACACGTCTGGTGAGGAGCGGCTGAGGGACCTGGGGGTGTTCAGCCTGGAGAAAAGGAGGCTGAAGGGAGACCTTCTCGCTCTCTACAGCTCCCTGAAAGGAGGTTGCAGAGAGGTGGGGGTCGACCTGTTCTGTCAAGTGACAGATGGTAGAACAAGAGGAAATGGCTTCAAGTTGTGCCAGGGGAGGTTTAGATTGGAGATTAGGAGAAGTTTCTTCATGGAAAGTGTTGTCAAGGATTGGAACAGGCTGCCCAGGGCAGTGGTGGAGTCGCTGTCCCTGGAGGTACTTAGAAGACATGTGGCTGTGGTGCTGAGGGATGTGGTTTGGTGGTGGGTTTGGCAGTGTTAGGTTGATGGTTGGGTTTGATGATCTTCAAGGTCTCTTCCAACCATAACATTTCTATGATTCCAATTCTTACAGAATTGCCAAGAACTGAAAATCATGGTGAGATTTGTGTAAACCTTCAGGAATTCACCGGGGCACCATAGGCTGTGTATTTGAGGCCGTCAGTTCAGGATACTTCATCCACTGTCCCGTTTCACAGAGATGCAGGAGAAGCTGTGCAGTGCCCCACCTGCCGCGGACAGGACTCCTGACCGCATTTCTTCCACAGGCGCAGCAAATCTCCGCTGCGTGTGTGTGCGTGCCACAAATTTTGTGGACCAAATCCCGAGGGAATTTTTAGGGAAGCTTCAAAGAGCGCATCCCTGAGCTCACGCCTATCCCATTGCCAGTTTCAAGTCCCTCCCGTAAAGCCTAAAAAAAAATCCCGGAGTCGTTCAAAGAAAAGCTTGCTAGATTTCCCACCCCTGAGGGCAAATTAATGTATTTTCCTTTAACTTCGCTCTTTGGAATAGCGGGAGGTTTTTTGGCTGCAACTTTAAAGATTGGCAGCCTAGAGGGACACCGTGCATAGCCAATTTCGTCCTTAATAATTGATTTTGAAAAATGAGTAAATAAAAACAGTGTTTTGCATTGGAAAATATTGGCATAATGATGGAGGTCCCTACGCCTGAGAGATGCTGGGTGGAAGGAAGAGGGGAAAAGAGTGGAAATAGCAAATCCACACAGGTGTGTATCTGTATTGCTGGTGTGTAATGTCTGTGGAGAATGAGAGATTATGGGTTTGATAAAATATGTATTGTGTGAAGTATTAATAATGTACGTGGGTTTATGATATTCTGATATTTTGAACAGCAAATATAGAGATGAATTTGCTGTGTAGGGAACAAAGCAAGCTTGTAAACAAAGGTCATCCTCCTGGGAGGTGGAAAGAGAGCCCCTATGGGGTTGGAACTCGATGATCTTCAAGGTCCTTTCCAACCTAAACCATTCTATGACTTTATGTTCCTTTTGCATGGCGGAGTAGCGTGGGCCTCGGGAGCACTTTGTAGACATGACAGACATGGGATTTAATTTTGGGAACCCCCCCCAAGCTGGAGGAGCCTGGAGTAAGGACGGAGTGCTCAGTAATGTGGGATATAAAGAATGTGCATGGGGAAGGTGGCTGGAAGTGAGAGGGCTGTGTGTGGGTCACCGTCTCTATAAGCCAGCCGAGCTATTAGACAATGCTGCNGTAGCGTGGGCCTCGGGAGCACTTTGTAGATATGACAGACATGGAATTTAATTTTGGGAAACCCCCCCAAGCTGGAGGAGCCTGGAGGAAGGCCGGAGTGCTCAGTAGTGTGGGATATAAAGAATGTGCACAGGGAAGGTGGCTGGTCTCTATAAGCGATCGGAGCTATTAGACAATGCTGTAGGGATGTTAGAATCACAGAATGGTTTAGGTTGGAAGGGACCTTGGAGATCATCAAGTTCTAACCTAGAATTGCAGCTTTTACTACTTACTGATGTTGAATTTTCCAGTTTGTGTGGTATCAGTGATGTCAGGCTTTTTTCAGTGGTGCCCAGTGACAGGACAAGAGGGAACGAGCACAAACTGGAGCATCGGAAGTTTCATCTCAACCTGAGGAGGGCCTTCTCTTCTGTGTGGGTGGCAGAGCACTGGCACAGGCTGCCCAGAGAGGTGGGGGAGTCTCCCCCTCTGGAGCCATTCCAAACCCGCCTGGACGCCGTCCTGTGCCACTGCTGGAGGTGCCCCTGCTCTGGCAGGGGGTGGCACTGGGGGAGCTCCAGAGGGCCCTGCCAACCCCCACTAGTCTGGGATTCTGGGATTCTGTCAGGCAAGCACAAGGAACATTTGCATTACCCCCACCTCCAGACAATATGGTTTTTTTTTTAAAAAAGTGTACGTTATATGGGCAGTATGGGTGTCTGGAAGCCACGCCAGGTTTGGAAACATCCGTGTGAAGATGTGACGTGATGCCCACTCTTGGGCGTTAACCAGAAAGGTGTTTCTGCTGGGGGCAGGTAGTGGAGGAACAGACCCAGAATTTTGGCAATATCAAATTGCTGCAGTATGGATTCTTATAGCCGGGCAGCCAATACACATATACAAAATATTAGGCGTAAACATGGAAATAAACCTTCAGTGGTTTAAAAAATAGCCTGTTCTACAGATACTGCAGAAGGCTGCGGCTATTTTTTGCTCTCTGCATGGTTCCTCAGATAATTCCATTTGCTAACCAGTGACACATGCCTTTTAAAAAAAAAAAAAATAATTGTTGACTTTAATTTAAAGTGACAGGGTAATATTGCTAAGAAACTAAAGAATGTAGGTAAAAAGATACTAATTTTTTTTTTTTTGCATTTGGTAATATGCCATTATGTATATTTAGTTCTCTTGATAGTTGCCAGTCTCTTCAAGCAAATTATTTCTATTGGAATAATCTGTTTACAGACAATGAAAAGAACAGAAGGAAACCAGGGAATGAAAGGGGGGAAGATTTTTGAGTGTGCCTGTGATGATATATTTGGGAAGGGGCAGAACAGCATGGGAGACCTGTAACTAACCTGCACATAGTTTGATTTTTAAATATAAATCTATGACGTAACTGTCTTGCAGAAATCACTGGGGTTTTTTTTTATGATTTGCTCCCACGATGGCTATCCATACAAATATATTCTCAATTAACCATTACGTTCCTATAGCTTGGAAGAACGTTTTTATGTTTTAATTCTGCCCGGTTCTAGCCGAGAATGCAATATACAAAAGATATTTAATTCCCATTACTCTTACAGCAATATTGACTTAGGTTTGTGAGCGTAGTTAAAAAAAAAAAAATAAATACACAAATAACGAATGCAGATGATTATGGTAGAAATTTCTCCCTTAAAGCAACAAATACATTGGAGGATTAACACGTATTACGGCTAACTCTGTTTATAGTGCTCTGGCCTTTCAAACCGCCTAAGATTTTGTTCCAGACATCTTTGTAGTTCAGTCTCTGGGATTTAATCTCTGTAATGTGTTACACTCGCTATTGTCCCAGTGAATTTGTTGACAGACAGTAATTGGGTCACTGCATTGAAATGCCCGACGGAAGCCCGAGTTCTCCCTGCTCGTTGGCAAGGCAACCGCAGCGGTCCAGGAACCATGCGCAGAGCCGCTCTCACTGGAGGGCAGGGAGGAAAAACCCGCTCGGGTGCAGATCTTCCCTGGTTTTTTTAATGTGTGTATCATCCTTCAGCGGTGGCGAGGAGGGAGAGAAATGCAAACCTACTAATAAGATGAAGCAACGCACAGCAATTGAGGCTATATCTTATGGCTTTGTTCTGAAGTCTTTGTATAATATTTTAGTTTAGGGGGATTGAATACATTATACATCAGTTGGATCTGGTTGTTCTAATGGATGACAGAAGAAAGATAAATATTTCATAACTGCTTTAGATCTTGCTCTGATTTGCCATTCTCTTCCCCCCTCCTCCACACCTCCCCATAGAGAAGTAACCGGTAAAGTGCTGTGTTCCATCAATCTATAAATGAGGGTGGTGAGGCACTGGCCCAGGTTGCCCAGAGAGGTTGTTGAGGCCCCATCCCTGGAGGTGTTGAAGGCCAGGCTGGAGGTGGCCTTGGGCAGCCTGGTGTGGTGGGAGGTGTCCCTGCCTATGGCAGGGGGGTTGGAACTCGATGATCTTCAAGGTCCTTTCCAACCTAAACCATTCTATGGTTCTATGAAATAAGCAGAATTGCACATGTGTTGGAATTCTTGTGTATGGTACTAGTTGACGCTCTTCACTGACTATTTTTTTTTATTTGGGTTATTTTTTGGCGGGCACAAAATGGGGATAAAATCCATCGACTGTCAGTTTCATTGTCCATCATGTAGTCTAAATTCTTCTGCTTCCTTGGGTTGTTTAAAACGAGCAATTTGGAGATAGTTTCCTCTAGAAGCATATCAAACGCTGATGAGGAGAAAAGAGAACTTTGGGTTTTTTTCCAAGCTAAGCAAACTCTACAAGTTCTGCTTTTTGTTCGGTCTGATCTAGATTGTGACAGATCACACAGTGACGGAAGAAGAAAATCACTGAATTTCTCAAGATTCTTTCATTTCATTTCCAGAGGTCTCATTTTTATGGATTTTTTTTCTTATAGATTAAAACACCTCCTCGTTGGCTTAAAAGTCTTTTGCAAACCTGGAGTTTCTAAGTGATGAGAAAAGAAGTACCTGAAACTAATTTAGTCTCGATAGTTTAAACTTTCTTAGTGTGGCTGAAGGTGTTAGAATAGGATGGGATACTATCCTGCACTGTAGTATGGTAGTAGTAATTAGTGCTAGTAATAATACAGTAATAGCAATATTAGTAATATCACTAATAGTAATAAGTAGCAATTATGGTATGATATAGTGATGGTGTAGTATGTTCTGAAGAAGGCATGATGCGGTTGCATCCGCTGTAGATATCTTGAAAATTTCATTTACTTCAATATATGCAGATATTGGAACGATATTTCAAAAGAAAGCCGAAGTGAGTCAGACAGCTGGGGTTAAAGTCGCGTTTTTGGGGTTAAAGTCGCGTTTTTGGGGTTAAAGTCCCATCTTCAGGAGTAAAGTCCAGTCTTCAGTGTTTATAGTGGCGTGTTTTTGCTCTACTTAGAGGCGGCAGCTAAAACTCCAGGGAAGTAAAAGCCAGCTGTGCAAAGCCCGCTTTATTTACACTCCCCACAAAATGGACTCGACGTGTCTGCATAATTAATAACAATGAAACTTAAAAGCAAGTGGAGCTAGGTGAGATTTTCACTCCAGTGAAATAAACTTGGAGTTTGTGCCTACGCAAAAACTGCAAACAAGGAGAGAGAAAATCCTTTGGGTCTTGTTGAAAAGGAGTTCTGCTCTGTCCCGCCAACAGCGTGGGGAAAAAGTCCTGTGACATTAGTTGAAGGCTTCAAACATATAATCATAGAATCATAGAATGGTTTAGGTTGGAAAGGACCTTGAAGATCATCGAGTTCCAACCCCCCTGCCATAGGCAGGGACACCTCCCACCAGACCAGGCTGCCCAAGGCCACCTCCAGCCTGGCCTTGAACACCTCCAGGGATGGGGCCTCAACAACCTCTCTGGGCAACCTGGGACAGTGCCTCACCACCCTCACAGTGAAAAACTTCTTCCTCATGTTCAATCTAAACCTGCCCTCTTCCAGTTAATTCCATATAATTGATAAAATGCTTCTGTTTCCAGTCTTTAAAATTATGGATTTGTCGTTATTGTCAGAATCTCTTGAACCAATTTTGTTCTGATTTAAACAGGTAAAAAATTAAGGGAAATGCTTTTATACTGCCTAGTGCAGATGTCTGTGGAGAGATAAATTTGGAAACTTCAATTGGCAGTAAAGAAGATGGGAATTAGCAGAGTTGTTCCTGGCTGCTTTAGTAGCTTTTCTCAAATGGGTAGAAGTTTCCAACCTTCCACAAAGGTAATATAAATTGCTAGCAATTTATATTTGTTTGCTTGAGTTCAGTACTATTAGCATTTATATCGTTACTATAAGTTACATATTTTGACTTAGCCAGAAACATCCAGAGCAGAAAAAATTGGCATTTTATCTGGATCTTTATTATAGGTTACTTTAAACCAGGCATCCAACATTCAAAGGGCATCAGCAACAATTAAATTCATACCCGTTTCTGAAAAGTAGTCCATGCACAGAGGAAACTTGAATTTGAACGTCCCTGAGTTCATAGTAATAACTTGATCTAATTAACTGATTTCTACAGTTGATGCTGAAGCCTGAATGTTACCATTAAAATGCTTTGCAAGGGAAGGGGAAAAGAAGGAATTTTATAATTGCATAGAGATTAAAATCCTTCCCCTGACCAAGTCAAGGCATCAGTGAAAGTCTTACACCTGGAGGAGACTGAGCTTTGTTGGTGAGACTGCTCCATGGGCTGTGTGTTCCTGTGCTTCAGTCGAGCAGCTGATGACTGGAAGAGAAACGATTGGGCTGTTATCTTGATGGGTATTGGTAAAAACATCTATTTTTGTCAAACAAAAGCATTGTACAGGGCTGAGGGGCATGTCATAGTCTGAGCTATGAAGTTTTGTAAAAAGAAACTTATTCAGGCAGGAATTCCCACAATTGGTTTTCTGATGGCAGCAGCCCCGGAGCTGGTTGCAGAATCATAGAATGGTTTAGGTTGGAAAGGACCTTGAAGATCATTGAGTTCCAGCCCCCCTGTTGTGGGCAGGGATATCTTCAACTATACCAGGTTGCTCAAAGCCCCGTCCAACCTGGCCTTGAACACCTCCAGGGATGGGGCTGCCACAGCTTCTCTGGGCAACCTGTGCCAGGGGCTCACCACCCTCACAGGAAAGAATTTCTTCCTAATATGTCATCTAAATCTCCCCTCTTCCAGTTTGAAGCCATTCCCCTTCATCCTATCACTACATGCCCTTGTAAAAAGTCCCTCCCCAGCTCTCCTGGAGCCCCTTTAGGGACTGGAAGGGGCTCTAAGGTCTCCCCGGAGCCTTCTCTTCTCCAGGCTGAACCCCCCCAACTCTCCTAGCCTGTCCTCCCAGCAGAGGGGCTCCAGCCCTCACTGCATCTCCGGGGCCTCCTCTGGACCCACTCCAATATGTCCATGTCTTTCCTATGTTGGGGGCTCCAGAGCAGTAGCAGCCCACTCCATTCTGCGGTTGGTGCTGACATAGAAAGCCACGCTGCCCGGCATCTTTCACAGAAGTCCGAAAAACCAGGAACGCCAATGTCGTAATGCTGCACATCTGGACCTGATATAGCACGGAACTTCTGTCACCTTCACAACTCGTACGCTTCCTGTCCTCACCAGCTGATCAACAGCAATTACTTCTGCTGAGGACTAAACTCCCAGTGCACGGTAAATACTTCGCACTCTGTGTTTTGGGCCTGCAGATGTTTCAGAAGTAGCAGAAAAAATACCGTTTGGAAACCCTGTTATATATAAACAAAAATTCCAACTACTTGGGGATCTCAGAAGGGTTTTAAAAAAAATATTCCGAAGTATATGCACTTATAAACAGTGGCACACTGGACAAATAAGAGGTAGGTAGGAAGGGTCCAACTCAAAATAGCCAAAAATGGAAGATGGGAAAGTTAATTTAAAAAACAATTAAATTTTAAGACTAAGGCTAGGTGGACAATGAGTCATGATTTGGTGCAATGCCACACTATGCTCTGTATATATTTTAGGCAAAAGGGGGAAAAATGTGGAGCTAAGAAGTCTTGTTCCTCCCACTATTCTTTGTAGGTTATCTTTTTCTTCTCTCCTTTTCTCACAACCCGGCCTTGTCTGACTTGGTCCTTGCCCTGCAAAGTTTAACTAAACCAAGCTTTTAATGTGAGAACTAAAAAAAATTGGTTGATTATTATACTACTATTAATAAAAAAGGCTTAGGGAAAAGGACAGGAGGTTTTGGTTTTTAGCAACTGTAATGACATTTTTTTTAAAGTAGTTAAATTGGCTGTTTTAACCTTTCACCTTTATTGCCTAATTATTGCCTATGCAATTAAAGGTATGTTTTTGATAAGAAAGGAAATTAAACCCAACCATCCATAAGCATTTTTAAGGCCAGCATAGATGTATTAGCTAGTCTATTTGTTGGTCTCGGTCAAAAAAGCAGAGAAAACTTTCCTTTTCATTCATTTTGGGTTCGAGTTTGGAGAAACTCCGTGCCTTTGGAAAGCATTACTTGTGCCTTGAATAAGTGTGAAGGAACCTTGTGCAAAAACTTTTCACTACTAATTTTATAAAAGGATTATCTCTTTCTATAGGGAAGTTTTCAGTTTCTTGTATTTTATTTTTTTCTTGAATACTTTCCTGCCGTTTGTCTCCCTTCCGAGCAAACTGGCTGGAGGTCGTGCTGGTCCGTTTGACCCAAACCCTCCTGTGGGTCTAACCCCTGTCCTTATGGCTCAGGGCTCAGTGCAGCTCCTGTGGAAATTTATGCTAAAACTGCAGAGACTTCACTGCTGTATAGCCAGATCTTAAATTATCTGCCTCTTCAGTGCTTTAAACTTTGTCAGGTCCAGGAATAAATACATCATATTTCATTGGAGCACGTTAAAGAATGTGAGCTGCAAAAAAAACCAACCCCAAACCAGGGACAGTAAATCAAACGTGCCCCGACTCCAGCCATCGGCAGGAGGGACGCGGGTTTCTGGAGCCTGGGCTTAAGGAGTTTATTTTCAAGTGGATGCACAAGACAGCGGAGGACATATGGCACAGTCTTAAATCTCACACCTTCCCCGGCTTTTATTTCCTGTTTGTAGCACTCTCGGTTTCAGTGTGTGTTGCGTATTTTCCAGAATGAATGTCGGGTTGCCGGCAGACTTGGGAATTCGATTTTGTTCACCTA
>VUYV01000185.1:1584623-1596029 GCA_008711295.1 Anarhynchus alexandrinus | reverse complement strand
TATATCGTTACTATAAGTTAAATATTTTGACTTAGCCAGAAACATCCAGAGCAGAAAAAATTGGCATTTTATCTGGATCTTTACTATAGGTTACTTTAAACCAGGCATCCAACATTCAAAGGGCATCAGCGACAATTAAATTCATACCCGTTTCTGAAAAGTAGTCCATGCACAAAGGAAACTTGAATTTGAACGTCCCTGAGTTCATAGTAATAACTTGATCTAATTAACTGATTTCTACAGTTGATGCTGAAGCCTGAATGTTACCATTAAAATGCTTTGCAAGGGAAGGGGAAAAGAAGGAATTTTATAATTGCATAGAGATTAAAATCCTTCCCCTGACCAAGTCAAGGCATCAGTGAAAGCCTTGCACCTGGAGGAGACTGAGCTTTGTTGGTGAGACTGCTCCATGGGCTGCGTGTTCCTGTGCTTCAGTCGAGCAGCTGATGACTGGAAGAGAAACGATTGGGCTGTTATCTTGATGGGTATTGGTAAAAACATCTATTTTTGTCAAACAAAAGCATTGTACAGGGCTGAGGGGCATGTCATAGTCTGAGCTATGAAGTTTTGTAAAAAGAAACTTATTCAGGCAGGAATTCCCACAATTGGTTTTCTGATGGCAGCAGCCCCGGAGCTGGTTGCAGAATCATAGAATGGTTTAGGTTGGAAAGGACCTTGAAGATCATTGAGTTCCAGCCCCCCTGTTGTGGGCAGGGATATCTTCAACTATACCAGGTTGCTCAAAGCCCCGTCCAACCTGGCCTTGAACACCTCCAGGGATGGGGCTGCCACAGCTTCTCTGGGCAACCTGTGCCAGGGGCTCACCACCCTCACAGGAAAGAATTTCTTCCTAATATGTCATCTAAATCTCCCCTCTTCCAGTTTGAAGCCATTCCCCTTCATCCTATCACTACATGCCCTTGTAAAAAGTCCCTCCCCAGCTCTCCTGGAGCCCCTTTAGGGACTGGAAGGGGCTCTAAGGTCTCCCCGGAGCCTTCTCTTCTCCAGGCTGAACCCCCCCAACTCTCCTAGCCTGTCCTCCCAGCAGAGGGGCTCCAGCCCTCACTGCATCTCCGGGGCCTCCTCTGGACCCACTCCAATATGTCCATGTCTTTCCTATGTTGGGGGCTCCAGAGCAGTAGCAGCCCACTCCATTCTGCGGTTGGTGCTGACATAGAAAGCCACGCTGCCCGGCATCTTTCACAGAAGTCCGAAAAACCAGGAACGCCAATGTCGTAATGCTGCACATCTGGACCTGATATAGCACGGAACTTCTGTCACCTTCACAACTCGTACGCTTCCTGTCCTCACCAGCTGATCAACAGCAATTACTTCTGCTGAGGACTAAACTCCCAGTGCACGGTAAATACTTCGCACTCTGTGTTTTGGGCCTGCAGATGTTTCAGAAGTAGCAGAAAAAATACCGTTTGGAAACCCTGTTATATAGAAACAAAAATTCCAACTACTTGGGGATCTCAGAAGGGTTTTAAAAAAAATATTCCGAAGTATATGCACTTATAAACAGTGGCACACTGGACAAATAAGAGGTAGGTAGGAAGGGTCCAACTCAAAATAGCCAAAAATGGAAGATGGGAAAGTTAATTTAAAAAACAATTAAATTTTAAGACTAAGGCTAGGTGGACAATGAGTCATGATTTGGTGCAATGCCACACTATGCTCTGTATATATTTTAGGCAAAAGGGGGAAAAATGTGGAGCTAAGAAGTCTTGTTCCTCCCACTATTCTTTGTAGGTTATCTTTTTCTTCTCTCCTTTTCTCACAACCCGGCCTTGTCTGACTTGGTCCTTGCCCTGCAAAGTTTAACTAAACCAAGCTTTTAATGTGAGAACTAAAAAAAATTGGTTGATTATTATACTACTATTAATAAAAAAGGCTTAGGGAAAAGGACAGGAGGTTTTGGTTTTTAGCAACTGTAATGACATTTTTTTTAAAGTAGTTAAATTGGCTGTTTTAACCTTTCACCTTTATTGCCTAATTATTGCCTATGCAATTAAAGGTATGTTTTTGATAAGAAAGGAAATTAAACCCAACCATCCATAAGCATTTTTAAGGCCAGCATAGATGTATTAGCTAGTCTATTTGTTGGTCTCGGTCAAAAAAGCAGAGAAAACTTTCCTTTTCATTCATTTTGGGTTCGAGTTTGGAGAAACTCCGTGCCTTTGGAAAGCATTACTTGTGCCTTGAATAAGTGTGAAGGAACCTTGTGCAAAAACTTTTCACTACTAATTTTATAAAAGGATTATCTCTTTCTATAGGGAAGTTTTCAGTTTCTTGTATTTTATTTTTTTCTTGAATACTTTCCTGCCGTTTGTCTCCCTTCCGAGCAAACTGGCTGGAGGTCGTGCTGGTCCGTTTGACCCAAACCCTCCTGTGGGTCTAACCCCTGTCCTTATGGCTCAGGGCTCAGTGCAGCTCCTGTGGAAATTTATGCTAAAACTGCAGAGACTTCACTGCTGTATAGCCAGATCTTAAATTATCTGCCTCTTCAGTGCTTTAAACTTTGTCAGGTCCAGGAATAAATACATCATATTTCATTGGAGCACGTTAAAGAATGTGAGCTGCAAAAAAAACCAACCCCAAACCAGGGACAGTAAATCAAACGTGCCCCGACTCCAGCCATCGGCAGGAGGGACGCGGGTTTCTGGAGCCTGGGCTTAAGGAGTTTATTTTCAAGTGGATGCACAAGACAGCGGAGGACATATGGCACAGTCTTAAATCTCACACCTTCCCCGGCTTTTATTTCCTGTTTGTAGCACTCTCGGTTTCAGTGTGTGTTGCGTATTTTCCAGAATGAACGTCGGGTTGCCGGCAGACTTGGGAATTCGATTTTGTTCACCTATGGTGATGTCCTTTCCTCCTTCAGAGAGCCTCTTTGGACGTAGCCAGTACCTGTAGCAAGGCACATCTCAAACACTCACTGGATATCTGTTTTAACAGATGGACTGCGGTGAGCATACGCGGAGCTGGTGCCAACTCCCAATCGGCAAAGTGTGTCAGGGATAAGGATATCTTCAAGAGGTTAAGGAAAAAGAACTTTCACCAAAAATGCTCAGGTCCCCCGAACCAAAGAAGCCGAAAACCCTACCACTTTGTTTTTTGACAAGTGGTTTGCTGCATAATCAGCTAGGTGATTCTGCCCCTCTACTCCACTCCTGTGAGACCCCATCTGGAGTACTGCATCCAGCTCTGGAGTCCCCAGCAGAAGAAGGACATGGACCTGCTGGAGCGTGTCCAGAGGAGAGCCACGAGGATGATGCGAGGGCTGGAGCACCTCTCCTATGAGGAGAGGCTGAAAGAGTTGGGGGGGGGTTCAGCCTGGAGAAGAGAAGGCTCCGGGGAGATCTTCTTGCGGCCTTCCAGTCCCTAAAGGGGCTCCAGGAGAGCTGAGGAAGGACATTTTAGTGGGGCATGGAGTGATAGGACGAGGGGGAATGGCTTGAAACTGGAAGAGGGCAGGTTTAGCTTGAACATGAGGAAGAAGTTTTTCACTGTGAGGGTGGTGAGGCACTGGCACAGGTTGCCCAGAGAGGTTGTTGAGGCCCCATCCCTGGAGGTGTTCAAGGCCAGGCTGGAGGTGGCCTTGGGCAGCCTGGTGTGGTGGGAGGTGTCCCTGCCTATGGCAGGAGGGTTGGAACTCGATGATCTTCAAGGTCCTTTCCAACCTAAACCACTCTATGATTCTAACTAAAATGACATACTAGTTTTTCAGAAAGAGCAGAAATGCGTTTTCATATTGAAATTATTTTGATTGAATATTTTACCGATAAGTCAAGATGAAATGTGCGCCTTTTTCTTGGCCTGGCTGTCATGTCCTTTGAATAGCCCGCTAGAAGCGGAAGGTGAACCAGAGATATTTAACATACCGCAAAGAGATGTGGCGAAGATCTTCCTTTCACCTGCGGTCTGGCAAGTGGGGGGGGCTTCTTACAGAGTCTTTTTCAATTATGTTTTGTTTGATTGGTGGTTTTGAAAGTGCCCAAGATGACTTCTGCTGCATTCTTGGGGAAATAGCGCATAGCCTAATGAGTGAAACATCGCAGAGACTATTTATCTTTTGCTGTATTTTAAGATCTTGCAGAGCTCATGGAATGCCACTAAGGCATCTCTCTCCACATTTCCCATTTGCATAGTAGACAGAGTGTTACTGTAACATACCCCACTTTTGTCTTTTATTTTAAAGGTTCTTTGGAAACTCAAAGGGTTTTGTGTTTTTTTTTTTTTCCATTTATCTTCTGTAGCAGGACAGAATAAAATGTGAAGCTGTAAAATATGAAGGGAATGGGAGGAAAAGCAGTTTTTCTTATTGTGATATCTTTCTGCAGTAAAAAAAATGTTGGGACCAGACCATAATTTTGTCAGAGTTTGTCTGCAGAAGAAAATATGGACGTATTTATTCTATTTCAACCTGTGTGCGACGTTAAGCCACAGATCTGTTGGCTGTACACTGTGACGTTTTCTGCCACAAGATATTCAACAGTCCTCCTCAGGCGTTTCCATCAAGTCTCTACATCACGAACTTCCAAAGAGGCTTATTTTAAAGCCTCTCTGTGTTTAAAACTAAATAAAAACTAGCTCTACTCCACGCAAAAGCAAGTGCAGGAACACAAACTAATACCAACAAGAAGATCTAGAAGCTTCTCATCATGCTGTTTGGTTGTGTGGGGCTTTTTTTTTGTGTGTTTTTTTTTCTTTCTTTTTCTTTTTTTGCCCCTTTCCCCAAAGATTCCTCGGTGCTTGTCCCCAGAGAGCCTCCCACAACTCGGCGTTGGATGTGAACTGGCAGGGATGCTCCCTCACGTCTGTGGCAGTAGTTCCACGTAGGCTGTGATGGAGAGCAGCACTATATTTTCAGGTTCCCACTCTGAACCTCTTGCAGTTGTCCATACAAAAGGAGCAGAAGACTTAGGACCCATCCAAAAGGGGAGTCAGACTTTAGGTATGTGCATTTTAATCTGATCCTCACTAAACCTCATGAGGTTTTTACCTAATCCTGGTGGCTTCTAAAAATGCGTAGGTGCCAAAATATCGAAGCTGCATTAGAGACGTGCTGGAAGTGGAGCTGCCAGTAACTGGTTTAGTGGGTTTCACAGCTTTGTGCAGTTCATCTACGTGCAGAGTGTCGCTTTGCCTGCGTTGGCTTACGGGTTTCATCTTGCGAAGTGTGATCTGAAAATGCATCTGAGAGGGAGAGTGCTAAGTTAATGGTTACCCCATGTGCTTGGGATCAATTCCCTTCTCACCCACGTTTCCTCTGTCGCCGAGTACGTTCCAACGATCGAGCTGTAGGGCGGGTTGAAATGGGGACCCTTCCATCTCTGCTGAAACTGGGGTTTACTGCAAATAATTACAGATTCAGTAAAATAGAGAGAGGAAGGGGTGGTGGTGGAAGGAACAGTAAAGAGAGCATGGTGATGAAGCCAAGTGTTTGCATGCATATTTTAAATACGCATAAATAAATTATTGAAATAAGAATTTGAAAGTTTGCTGATTGTGCTGAGCTATCACAGTTCCCTTTCTGACACGTGTAATTCTTGCCCTTGCCCTGGATAGGAAAACTGCGTCTTACAAAAGAGATAAAATCAGTAAAATATCAAGAAGATAAAAAATAAGAGATAAAATACCAAGGTCATTTTGGACTTGTACCTTAGTGTGTGTAAGTGTTATATACCCAAACGAAAAACCCCTTCAGCCATATATAATAATACTAACCACTATGTATCATTAAAAAAAAGTGTCCTGAGTTGTTTGTTGTTTTTTTTTTTTTTTTTAAATGCAGTAAAATGAATGCAAAGTCCTCTAAAAGTACAGCTGATACTCTCAGATGCTCAGCTCCTGTGGCTGTCGACCCTTTAACATCTTCAAAGAATGTTTCCATTTAGCACACACACTTTTCAGTCTTTTCTATAGCACTAGGAGGCATGGGACACTGGATTCAAGATCTTAGTGGGTACATTTTGCATATATTATTAAAGCACTTACAATCTATTAGATTCTAGCCAAACATATGAAAAAAAAAAAAGTAATGGAACCTCTTGCCTCAACAGTTTAAATCTTAAATGTTGAAGTAAATGAAATTTGAAAGATGAAGATAAAGTACGTAGCTGACACTTTCCCATGCAAATATTAAGCGATTTAAAATTTTATATATTTTTTTTTCCTTTGAGATATTTGAAAAAAAAAAGTAGTAGTTAATGGAAGATATTTTAGGATGAATGTGCTGGGGGGAAAACAAAGCTTAGATAATGAGTGAGACAAAGCTTTCCACTGTTTCATTTGTTATGTTTCGATATCTTCCATGTTTGAAGTTGTTTTTTATAACTCATTAGTAGAGTATTCATAAAAAAGGCTTGAATAATTCTATGAAATGGGATAAAGTAACAAAGTTCTGTAAAGTTGAAATTGTTCCTGTCTGTTCTGTCATTGTCAGGGTAGTCTTTTATGGAAGTGAATTCCAAATCACCTTGTGATGCTTTGCCTGTGTCTGGTATTAAATAGGATGGGGAGATTAGAAGAAAATGCCTTATTAACACCCATAATAACTCATACTGAACTCACAAAAGAAGGAAACCAACATG
This sequence comes from Anarhynchus alexandrinus, assembly GCA_008711295.1. Taxonomy (NCBI): domain Eukaryota; kingdom Metazoa; phylum Chordata; class Aves; order Charadriiformes; family Charadriidae; genus Anarhynchus; species Anarhynchus alexandrinus. The sequence goes on along the minus strand of VUYV01000185.1, from coordinate 1,589,433 downwards.
GAAGAGGGGGAATATCTTAAATGCCTTTTTTTTTTGTATTATTGCAACTACACTTATTAGTTTTCTGATGGAATAGATGTTTACCTTTTTTGTTCTAGTATAGTCCTCATCACCCGGGTTCATACCACTCTTTATGACTTTTGTGGTCAGAATTCATCTTCTGCCTGGCTGGAGTACTTCAGCCACACTGAGCCAAATAAATCACTATTTGACCCAGTAATTTTTAAAATATACTCTCATTTTACTGACAGTGTCCAGAAAATATGAAGTTCTTTAAGTTAATGAAACTGAAGGTGCTTAGTTTGCCAGGAAAGAATATATGATTAAGATGGCACAAAGCAAATTTTTCCAAGCTTATAATGACTTATTTAGAATCATAGAATCATAGAATGGTTTAGGTTGGAAAGGACCTTGAAGATCATCGAGTTCCAACCCCCCTGCCATAGGCAGGGACACCTCCCACCACACCAGGCTGCCCAAGGCCACCTCCAGCCTGGCCTTGAACACCTCCAGGGATGGGGCCTCAACAACCTCTCTGGGCAACCTGGGACAGTGCCTCACCACCCTCACAGTGAAAAACTTCTTCCTCATGTTCAATCTAAACCTGCCCTCTTCCAGTTTGAAGCCATTCCCCCTCATCCTATCACTCCATGCCCCAGTAAAAAGTCCTTCCCCAGCTGTCCTGTAGGCCCCCTTTAGGGACTGGAAGGCCGCAATAAGATCTGCCCGGAGCCTTCTCTTCTCCAGGCTGAACAGCCCCAACTCTTTCAGCCTCTCCTCAGAGGAGAGGTGCTCCAGCCCTCGCATCATCCTCGTGGCTCTCCTCTGGACCCGCTCCAGCAGGTCCATGTCCTTCTTCTGTTGGGGACTCCAGAGCTGGATGCAGTACTCCAGGTGGGGTCTCATGAGAGTGGAGTAGAGGGGCAGAATCCGCTCCCTCGCCCTGCTGGCCACACTTCTGATGCAGCCCAGGATGCGGTTGGCCTTCTAGAAATCACCTTTCTAGTGTTTATAGTACAGCTTTAATGCGGTAAATTACATTATAGACATTTTGTGATAATAAAAAGATGAGTTTAAATTGTCTTTTACCCTTTAAAAAAAGGGTATGAAAAAATATAGATACATATCTGTCTCCTTGGTTTGTTTTGCTTCTTGTTTGTATGTGTGGTGCTGTCATTAGAAGGTTCTCTATGTAAATAGAATAGGGCTCAATAAAGTCTGCTGAAAAGTTGGCCTTTTAAGCAAACAAAAAACTGCTAGCAACTGTCGAAACTGGCTGAAGGGATATTATTATATGTATTACATTTATATCTTATTACGCCAAAATTTAAAGGAAGATGAGATAAATACTGATTAGATCATTCAAAATAGTATTTGACTGGTTAGGCACGTTTAGGTTTCAGTCGCTTGAGCAGAAGTTAAGCTAATATATGACTACTTTTCGGAGACTATGAAGTGATTTGGAATTTTAACCCCTTTTTGGGATAGATTTGTATTGCAGCTCTAACATTGTAGCTTTACTCCTGCAGTGGTGCTTTGCTTTCTCTCCTGTCTTCTCTACTGAGCAGAACTGCAAAAGCAAGGAGGTTTCTCAGGAACTTATTCAGTTGTTACGACAGTGGTAGGTTTTGGGTTTTTTATGTTTATTTGAAATGAATTTCTGAGTTTTGCTTCCTTGCCCTCGGTTAGCGAAGCAGAGCACCGCTTTGGAGCTGGGTTCAGAGCGCGCGCTTGCCCCTGTTAACTGAGAGGAGAAGCCAAGGCAGAAACACGTATTGCCCTTCGGTTCCTGCAGAGACCATCCGTGTGCCCTCCTCCTGGAATTAATCTCTGCTGCATCAGAGCATCGGAGGCTCAGACCTGTTCCCTAACCCGGTCTGTTAGCCTGCTGCGAAGCGTGCCGCGAGGGAGCCTGGACTTCTCTGGCTTTAGTGGCTTGAAAAAGCCACCAGGCAAATAACCTTAATCTCTGCCACATTGTGAAGTGGTGGACGTAGACTCAAATCACTCTGCAGCTGGCTAATAGAGATATTGGTGGCTGATTTGTTTGGAGAGTTTAGATACAAATCTGTGGCTTAATGAAGTCTTTTGCTTTTTTAGTTTTTCAAAATTGTGCAACAAAAATGTAGTAAAATTGCATTTTGCTTCCGTTTGTTTCTGGCTATGCCATTGCTACGCAAGGTCAAAGCCAAGTCCATTGACTGTTAATCCGGTCTGTAGAGTTGGAAATAGTAAAAACCAAAATACTCAAAACTACTTTAGCTCAAACTGGTAGTCTCACTCAAACCTGGACCTAGAGTTCTTTCTCACGCTGATTTATTCTTTATCCGTATTGATACTTTTAAATTATTTTTTTTAATTTTTTTTTTATCATTCAGTATTCAGTTCTTCTGAAGGGAGGTCATTCTCCCCCTCTACTCTGCCCTGGTGAGGCCACAACTGGAATACTGTGTCCAGTTCTGGGCTCCCCAGTTCAAGAGGGACAGGGAACTGCTGGAGAGAGTCCAGCGTAGGGCAACTAAGATGATTGAGGGACTGGAGCTTCTCCCTTATCAGGAAAGGCTGAGAGAGCTGGGACTCGAGGTTCGGTCAGCAAGGTGTCTGAGCTCTCCTGCCTGTAACCCCTCATCTCTTCCCTGAGGAACGTGGCTCTCCTCTGTTTAGCAGGAGCTTCAAGCGTTACGGTCACAGAAGAAGATAAATAGTTGTCCGACAAATCAGTTGGAAGAAATATAATTTGATAAGGGAGGCAAACACATATGCTGGATGTGAGGTGGGAGAGATTCACAGGAGCAAAATAATATTTATGAAAATGTTAATCTTACAGGTACCTAATACTTTTCTTTCACAATTAACTTCTCTTTGTCCACTGTCTTTCTCCTAGAAAACTTCTAGGTAACGCAGTGGTGTGGAGGGTTCGGTGATGAGCCTGCCAGCGTGCCCTTTCAATCACAATTACACAGATATTCCGCGTATTCATAGTATTGTCAGAGCCGTATCTCAGCTTCCGATGGGAGAGAGCCACTCATTCCATCTGTCGACCAAGTCCTGGTGTTCTCTGGACGTTGGTTGATCTCGTAATCAAATCTTGTTTTTCCACGAGTTGTGGTTTAGTGTATATGTAGTGGTTATTTACAGCAGACAGTGAGGTACTTACCACCTTCACAGTGCTTCATATAGAATTTGTGGATATGCAGCATCGCCCTTATTAAAAATTTCAGAAGAAACACAAAGCTGCTCGGTGCGTGCGTGCTGAATTTGTTGGTATTTGAAATGCCTGGCAGGATAAATTATTGAATATGTTTATCTGGATTGACTTTTCAGGGCTTACTAGGAAAACGGAATACTTTGTACATGAAAGTGCCTTCACACTAGGAAGGGTTTGAAGGCATTCTGTCCGCGCAAAGTACTTGTGATATAATCTACTTAAATCCTGTCTATTTAATTTGAACTGTAAAGTCAAGTACTAGTCTGGTCTTTTCCTGCATTAGCGTGTCTGCTCTTCTATCTGCATTAGCATATGGTAAAGCTGCTATTTTGCATATATTTCAGCTTCGTATGGGCAGCAGCTCGTTGAAGACAATTTGTATTTATGGCTTATTCTTTAAGAGCCATCTCTTCACCTTCCCTTGATGTCAGGAATCCTTACAGTAATACTTCTGAGACCCATAAAGATGACTTGTCTCTGCGAATGGCCTTGGGACGTGGCCTTGGGCAGCCTGGTGTGGTGGGAGGTGTCCCTGCCTATGGCAGGGGGGTTGGAACTCGATGATCTTCAAGGTCCTTTCCAACCTAAACCATTCTATGAGTCTATGAATACCACCGTGAAGTGCTGTACCACTCCAGTCTGGGTTATTTAAGTTTGTTGTGTGCTCGGACAGCTCTTTTAGACACATCAAAAAAAATAAAAAAGTTTTAAGTAACATTTTTGGTCAGTTGGGAGTTACTTCTTTAAGAGTACAGTACTCACTGGCAGTTATTTGCTAGAATCAGCTTTCATATGATTTTATAAATATTAAATTAGCAAAGCACGGTTGTATCCTGATTGGATGGTGTGGCAACAGTAACTGAGGGATCAGAATGAAGTGGAGAGTAAAGTCCCTATCCTCAGCGTTAATTATCTGTATGTGGCAAACACAGGTCTAAATATATTGTGAGGGGGGATAAAAGCCTACATTTAACTTCCCAGCGGAGAGCTGTACGTTTCAGTAACTAACTCAGCTGGGATTTCCCTGCCATGCCAGGACTCGAGGTTACAGCCTATATAGCTCTTATCTAAATGGGAAAACACCAAATGGCAACTGAATAATAGCACTACTCTTCTGGTAGTAGTCTTGTGGTAGTTCTACTCTGGCCATTTCAGAGGTTTCCAGGGTGAAAAACAATAGGAAGAATAGTTCATTTATTCATGATTCACCCTTGAAGGAAAGTCTGTCTGTAGTACAATAGAGCAGATAACTTACTCGTAATTTTTACAGATAATTTTGTGCCAGGTAGATGGGAACAGTCTTTGTTCAGTGGTGCCCAGTGACAGGACAAGAGGGAACGGGCACAAACGTGACCATAGGAAGTTCCATCTCAACCTGAGGAGGAACTTCTTTGCTTTGGGAGTGGCAGAGCAGTGGCAGAGGCTGCCCAGAGAGGTGGGGGAGTCTCCCCCTCTGGAGCCATTCCAAACCCGCCTGGACACCGTCCTGTGCCACTGCTGGAGGTGCCCCTGCTCTGGCAGGGGGTGGCACTGGGGGAGCTCCAGAGGGACCTTCCAACCCCCACCAGTCTGGGATTCTGTGATACTCAAGGAGAGTTTGTG
>VUYV01000185.1:1561851-1584595 GCA_008711295.1 Anarhynchus alexandrinus | reverse complement strand
TTTTTTTTTTTTTTTTTTTTTAAGCTTATCCTTTAACGTTTCCAGCAGCAGTATCTGAATAACTAAATTAAAGTATCGCAGAAATATTTTTCACATCTGACTTTTTTTTTGGAACCAAGCCAAATTTTAGTTTTCTGAACTGTGCTAATTAGAATCATAGAATCGTCTAGGTTGGAAGGGACCTTTAAGGTCATCAAGTCCAACCATCAACCTCACACTGCCAAGCCCACCACTAAACCATGTCCCTCAGCACCGCATCTACTCATCTTTTAAATCCCTCCAGGGATGGCGACTCCACCACTTCCCTGGGCAGTCTATTCCAGTGCTTGATAGCCCAATTAGTCCACATCACGCTATCTATTTTTTTTCAGCCCCATCTGGATCCACCTCCTTTGTGTTCTGAACTAGCCGAGTCACTGTTTGTATGCCAAGTGTTGTGATAAATACCTACTTTGTATGGGTTCCATGAAAAAGGCATGCAACATGATTTTCTCACTACTTTTGCATATTAACTTGCACAGTATGGTACGGCTAATTTAAAAAAAAAAATAATTTTCTTGCACTATATTACTTGAGACAGCTAAATATTTGGCCGCAGAAAGTAAATAACCTTTTGAGAATAAAGAGTGTGTTCAGACTTTAGCTAAAGATGCGTGAATGCACCAAGGTACACACGAGGATATCCAGATTTATGTTTCTGTTCCAACACTGACATATAACCTTAAATTTTTTTTGAATCTTTAGTATTTAAAACAAAAAAAGGCTTAAATACACTTTTTGTTGCTTTCAAGGTTAGTTTGACATAATTTTAAATTTGACTTTTGCAAGTGAATCTATTGGTTGCTTTATTGAAGCTTAAGTATCCCCCCGTGAATGAGAAACTTTGTGCTTTTTTGTGTCGTACAAGTATGTAAGTTGGTCCTAAAATGCACAATAGTAGGTGATACAGAATTTTACTGTTCCAGTGGCCAACACTGTGCCTCTCTGGATTCTGTTTNCCAGATTTATGTTTCTGTTCCAACACTGACATATAACCTTAAATTTTTTTTGAATCTTTAGTATTTAAAACAAAAAAAGGCTTAAATACACTTTTTGTTGCTTTCAAGGTTAGTTTGACATAATTTTAAATTTGACTTTTGCAAGTGAATCTATTGGTTGCTTTATTGAAGCTTAAGTATCCCCCCGTGAATGAGAAACTTTGTGCTTTTTTGTGTCGTACAAGTATGTAAGTTGGTCCTAAAATGCACAATAGTAGGTGATAACGGAATTTTACTGCTTGGCGGGGTACCAGGGGGCAACACTGTGCCTCTCTGGATTCTGTTTAGGGCGTACCAATTGCAGAACTGGCCTTTAGAGAGGCCAGAGACAACCAGCGTTGTCAAGTCAAGATATGAAGTCAAGATTTGTTTTGACTGAAAACTGTGATTTCTTCTGTGTTTCTGCATAATTGAATTCGAAATGAAATTACTTCTGAATGATTAACCAACCTGGGCGTCCAAATCTAAGCTACATATATCTAAGCATTCATGTACAAAGACACAACGCTTTGTGCTTGTCTGACTACTTCATGTGGGCAACCCCAGTTCATCGCCATAAATGCACATTTCTGATGAGAATTTCAGCCTTGGCAAATAAACCCAACTTTAGAAAATGCTTCAGAACCATCTGATAGATCATAATCTATACTTTGATTACGATTTATTTTTTGACTGACTCTGGTATGTTTTAGGGCATCTTTATTTATGGTTTATGTGTGGTTTTTTGGTTTTTGCCTTTGAATTTTGAATGTGTTACGGTGGTGTGCATACTTATTTTTCACTTTGGTCAGAAGTTTTCTACCCTGTGGCTATGGTGCAAAAATGATTGTCAACAGGTTTGCCGGTACCAGTTACTCACTATATTTGTTTTAACTTTGAAATTTTATTTTTAGTTTGTTTGAAAATGATTTTAAATGGAGAATTTTCTTTGGTTTTCCCTCCCTCCCTCCCTCAAGCAATCACTGGCCAATGGGTATAACTTTTAAATAGCTTTCTAAGCTTGTAAAGCAACCAAGTTAAAATGTCTTTAAAAGGGTCAGACAGGTGTTCCTGATAAACTGACTTCCTGCGCACAACCTTCCTGTTAGACCAGTTATTTTGACAATGACCCTGGGATATACGTGTTCTCTGATAAAGACATTACAGTGTAGAGAAACCTCCACCTCTTCCCTCATTGCCTTACCTTTCCAGTCTGAGACTTGTAATTTTCTCTGGCGTTTTTCTTTCCTTGCGACTTCGGTAACAATATAATTTAGTTTCTCCTGGTCTACCTTACTGTTTTGTTACTGCTGCAGTGTCTTGTCTCAGATGGATGTCTATATCTATCAGAAAAACTTCATCTCCTAAGATAGGAATGGCTTCAAACTGGAAGAGGGGAGATTTAGAATAGATATGAGGAGGCAATTCTTGGCTGTAAGGGCGGTGAGCCCCTGGCGCAGGTTGCCCCGAGAAGCTGTGGCTGCCCCATCCCTGGAGGTGTTCAAGGCCAGGTTGGACGGGACTTGGAGCAACCTGGGCTGGTGGGAGGTGTCCCTGCCCAGGGCAGGGGGGTTGGAATGAGATGGTCTTCAAGGTCGCTTCCAACCTAAACCATTCTATAATTCTAAGTTAAAACCCCCGTCATTGCTAGATAACATGCCAGGAGCCGAAGGCTGTGAGAATTGTCTAATGAAGGTTGCGTTTTCAACTCATGTGGAATAGTTTCTTTCTGGACTAAAATGTGATTGTTATTGAAAAGGGAAGTTTTGCCAGCACTTAGCAGATGCATAGTATTTAAGATGTGGTAGTTTTATACCTTATTTAGCAGGTGAGTTTCTGTTTAATTTATTTTTTTCTCCTGAGTAAAAGAGCCTCCCTATACTGGAGATTTCAACATTCTATATAGCAAACTAAAATCTTCTAAAGACACTGATGTCAACATAAAATTCCAGTATAAATTCCAGGAATAAAACTACTACTGTATATGTTTGTGAGTCTTATTCTCCAATGCTTCCAGAAGTACAATTTCCAAAAATATTGCACCATTAAAAAAGTCATAAATTGGGTACGAAGAGTTTTTAACTCAACCCCTGTTGAAGATTGTCTCCAAAACATTGAATTAGATATGAATGTTATTAGATATCAATTTGAGAAAACTTAATTGTGAAAGAGAAATATCTATAAATTGCTTTGCAATGCAATATTTTACTAAGTGTATTTTTAATTATATTTACTGTTCCTGAAATTTATTTTTTCGCATTAAGTTGTAAATAATCTGTAGTCAGCGACCTGTAATTCTAAAACTTCCCTGAGGGAGTTTTACTACTTTTTTCACTTGTATAACTATCTCTTGTAAAATGAGGCACTACATCATGTTTCACTCGGGATGCAGTTAATACTGATGTGCTGACTGCAGAAAAAAATGCATGGTTGATCTTCATTTGAAGAATGCCATACAAGAATCTACTGGTTTAAATATATTTGCTGTTACCAAACTTGTTTCGGTGTCTGTTGAGGATGTTTAGTGGCAGTGGCGTTAACTACAACTCTCTTCTTCCCAGTCCCCAGATACTATAGCCAAAATAAAGGCTCTGCCCTTCCAGAGATAAATGGTCTTAACAGGGCATTGGCTTGTAAATAAAAGGAATTGATGATAATGCAAAGGAAAAACAAATATAAGACAAACACCTCTGTAAATGTCCATTTCAATAACCTGCAGAACCCATCTTAAGGTAATAAACTGTTTTGAAAATAAATCAGAAGTTTTTACATAGGTGCTCTTCAAGTTTGACTTATTTTGTAGTTCACTTTCTCTAGCTACTTCTAAACACAATGTCTGTCCCTACCAGGGTAGTTTCCAGACAAAACAAACAAAAAAAACCTAGAAAAAACCCTTTCCATGCTTACATCTTTGGTTGCCGGGATAATGTTCACTCTTCTCGACTGAGGTACTTTCCTGAATTGATCAGAAAATATTTAAAGGTTTTGAAGAAAAGAACTTCATATAGTTATTTAAAAACTCCACCAGCAGAGGTTTAGGAAGCATCTCAGTACGTATTTAAAAAAAACTATCATTTTAGCAAGATCTATTTGCTCCAAAGAGGTAAAGGCTGACTTTATCTTGCCTTAAGACAAAAGGATGGTCCCAGTGATGTCCTGAACCCTTATCTAGTCCCCTGATCTAGTCCTACTTTCTGTGATCTCCTGCCTACAGCCAGAATACATGAGGATCCAAGTTTAAAAAATGTATTTTCAGAAGTGAAAAGCAGCACGTTTCTATGTATTTGTGGGAATATTTTATTCCTGTAAGAAGGAAATATTAATATAGTGTCTTGGGGGGGTATGTATTCACTCATTACAGCGCTCTGTGCTTGTGGTACTGATTGTTTCAATAGTCTCTTTGTTCAGGACTTGAGAAAGCAGATCCACTGCTAAAATTCTGCTAAAAAGATAGAACTCAGATGACAGTGGTCAGATCAGTATGTTCGCAGAATTAGTCTATCACAGTATTATTGGACGATTAAGTGTCAAATGCTGAAATGAAATAGTTCAGTGACAAATGGGGAATTTTTTTGGTTGTATTTTTTTTTGATATTGTTTGAAGAATGAATAGTGCGGTACTGCTGCTAAATTTAGTACCAAAAAAATAGTCATATCCTTCCTTAGAAGCATTTTAAAAAGTCCGTGGCAATTAATTTGGTCATAATTTGAAGTTTAGAAGAACAGCCATTAGAGACTTTGGCCAACTCTCAGGGATTAATAGTTTTCAAATACTTTGATTTCGTTCGTGATAAGTGGAAATTACAGTCACCGGCTCAAAAGATAAGACTTTAATGCCACTATTTATAATGTTAATCGTTTAGAAACAATACAATTTCAGAATCTTTTTGTTACTTATTGTGTACTTAAGCACACCACAGGGCTCTGCTTTGTCAGCAAATGGAGCAGTGGAGTTTGCAAGATATAGTCCCTCCATAGTTGTGTTGCTATAGTAACTGTTGCCTTTTTCTCCTGTATCCATCAGCATCCTAAATTATGTGGGCAGGATGACCCAATCAAATCAACTTAATGCTTTTTGATGAATGCCATTAATTTTCTACTCCTCCTTCAAACGTTTTATAGTTCATTATAGACATGTTCTTCTGGATTGCTTTTGCGAAGGCGCTTGGGCTGGGGAGGGGGTAAGGGAAGGAAAGGCTCTGGTGGCTCTAGAGGGATTTTTTTCATTAGATTTGTATAAAACATGCAAAACAAGGGGCCATGTCCTCACCTTGTTTCTAAGATGTTTGTACTTTTTGAGGTGCCAACAGTAAGTTGTACAGCCCCTGCCCATCCTGAATTAAACCAGGACGTTCACAAAAATCGTCTTGAATGAATAGAATGTTTGCTTGCTTTGATTGATGTGCAAATAATCCAGAATTTTGTGTTTCAAAATACGTGGATGTGCCAATCAAATGGCTTCTGGGTGAAAGGATTTATTTCTTTTTTTTTTTAAATAATTTTAAAATAATCTGTAATTGGAATATAATTGATGTTTATTAAAAAAATGTATAAAAGGCCCAAAATGCTTTAGAAATTAACTTCATAGCAACAAAAATGTTATTGTTAAATGATTTAACAAGACTTTTGCCCTTTGCAAAATAATCTTAGCATTTGTTATTTAAGGAAATTACATTAATTTCCTTTGAATCTTTTTAAATGTGCATGATTCCCACTCAGGAAATATCATTTGAGCTGTGGTTAAATATGGCATGCCTTAGTATTTGGGTACGTAAGAGAGTTAAGATGCAAAGAAAAATGCGTATTCCGATATATTTACTAAAGAAGTCATATAGCTAGTTGTCAAATGATCTTGATTTTATGTAAATATTGGTGTGTTTGGTTTTTTTGATTTGTTGGTAATTCTTTTTCCTTGTAAATATTAAAATGAGGTTATAGAAAGAGATTGATGAGCTATGTTTTTCAGGTTGTTTCATCCTTCCTATATAAACAGTGTCCCTCATAGTTGGCACCTGCCCCATACTGGGCGGCAGGAGACTGGTTTGCCGTAAAGCCTGTAGTGCAGCACAGTTCCTCACTGGATGGCTCTATACTGCCCTGGAGCCATTCCAGAAGTATTTCCCAAACTTTGTCTTTGGGGACATGTGTTTTCCTCAGTCCCAAGTTGTGGTCCATGATGGATCTCCCTGCGCTCTCCTGGTCCTCTTGGCAACCAAGACGACAGCTTTAGATGACACGTAATTTTTAAAGCTGCCTGGAAGTTTTTAAATGTGGAGCTTTTAGATCTGGTCTGGAGTCAATGGCTCATATCTTCCATTGGATCTTCCCCATAAACTCACATTTTTTTAGTACAAGTGCCTCATATGGTCACGTTCTCGTTTCAAAAACTGATTCATTTCATGGTTCCTCATCGGGACATGCTGACCAGGAGTGTTTCATAACCAGTTTTAATACCAGACCAAAGGTGCTAAAGCTACTAAATCTCAGCCACTTTCATCAAGGGGCTGCGTATTGCATCTCCACACAAAGTTCTTTTCTGACTAAATGCTTATTCTGAATTTGGGGAATAATTTGTTAAGTAATTCCATTTACTGTCGCAACAATAATCTTTCCTTTGTGATCTATGAAAAATAATCTAAGAGGTCACCTAAAACTTGAATAATGAATTTTCGATATGTACCATAAGGATCCTCCCCCTGGAGACTTTTTTCCTAACATTAACTGCACAGAAACTTAGGGGCAGTTTTTCTGACTGGTACCTATTTTTCCATTTTCTGTGCTCTTCACATTCATAGGAGGTACAGTATATGCACGAATCACGTCTGTTTATCAAGAATAGTTTCTATTATTTGTAATCTGGAAGTTTTGAATACATTTGTAGACAAGAGGTTGATGATGAAAGCCCCTTTTGCTGCCTGCTTTCCATTCCATGGCACAGCAATATGCGGAGGAAACGTGGAGGCTCTTTGCCTTAATGAGTTTCTGTGGTTCTCTGGAAATTAGTCCCTGGGACCTTGGCTGCTGTGTAAGAACTCTCCGACTTTTGCATGTTTTGCTTCGGTGTTGTGCGTATAATTCATCGTGTTAAGAAAGAAAGGTATGGTCTGAGCTTCGCTTCGTGGCTTGAGGGAGGTGTGTGTGTTTAGTGTCTCTCTGTGGGATGTAAGCCATTTTCAAGACCATTTGTATGGGGGGGTTGGCTCTGTTAAATGTCAATGATTTTAGTATTTCAAAAGCTGTTTGCCTATCTTGTGTGTAGCTCTGCAGAACAGGGAAGGACTTGATGCCTTGACTGAAAAAGTTTCCAGAGCAGTAGTGAGAGTTAGGTGGCCATCTGGGGATTCATAATATCTCCTTGTGAGCACCAACATCCCTCTTTGCCGTTGGGATCCTACTTCTTCTACTTAGCCTGGAGAAGAGAAGGCTCCGGGGAGATGTTATTGCGGCCTTCCAGTCCCTAAAGGGGGCCTACAGGAGAGCTGGGGAAGGACTTTTTCCTGGGGCATGGAGTGATAGGACGAGGGGGAATGGCTTCAAACTGGAAGAGGGCAGGTTTAGATTGAACATGAGGAAGAAGGTTTTCCCTTTGAGGGTGGTGAGGCACTGTCCCAGGTTGCCCAGAGAGGTTGTTGAGGCCCCATCCCTGGAGGTGTTCAAGGCCAGGCTGGAGGTGGCCTTGGGCAGCCTGGTGTGGTGGGAGGTGTCCCTGCCTATGGCAGGGGGGTTGGAACTCGATGATCTTCAAGGTCCTTTCCAACCTAAACCATTCTATGATTCTATGATTCTCCCCCATCCCGCCAGAGCATTCATTGGCTTCTCCGGAAAACCATGTTTATTAATATTCTCCAAATTAATATTGTCCAAAAGAATATTCTCCAAAAGTCTCATGTGCTTTGGCGCTGCATCCTGGTGTAGAGGTCTGACCTATTGGGTGAAGAGGGAACTTCATGTACATCATCAAGAGGTGACACCACTGAATGAGTTCCAAACTTGGTTTTGTCCCAGGGGGAGCTCTGTGTTTCTTTGCCGTAGAAAAGTCCCGTAGGAAATTATGAACTCATTTTCTTTCTGTGATTCTTCTTTTTTTTTTTTTAACATATTTTAGGCCACAGATCTGTAAATCTTTTTAAAGCATTAACGATATCTAACTCAGTAAAGCTTTTAAGTGGGAAGGTTAGCGCACTGCCACTGTTTAAACAGAATTAACTTTTTGTCCCAGTAAATTATTTAGTTAACTCTGGTTATTTTAGTTTAGAATTAGACCTTCACTTAGGCTGCAAATATGAACTGGAATGTTGCATGTGATGCTGGCATGCTTAGGGATTTTTTTTCCCCAATAAAACATGCTGTTGGAAGTGTATTTTTTTAAAGAGAGTTACATAAATACGGGTTGAAAAGGACCACATTTTTTTCCCAATGGTGTATACACTTAACAGCATGTTTAATTCATCCCCTGAAGAACATGACAGTTCACTTTTAGGATTTCTTTCAGCTTTTGCGCTGAAAAGCAGGGGTTTGAAATTTTGATAAGTATCTTTGCACAATGCACGCGGATTCTTTTCAGCCTTATGACAGTTGGTGAATGTGCATTAAGAGATCATCTTCCTGTCCCCCACAGGAGATCACCTCCACACAACATATGCAGCATTTATCTGCCAAAATTCAGAAGTCTTTTGAAGCAAGCTTTTCAAAAAATTTCTTCCATCTGGAGCTCTCAGTGTTTTCCAGAGATTCCAGAAATTCTACTAAAAGAAATTTCAGAACGTTGCAGAAGCTCCATTAAAGCTTAAATATTTTTTTTTTAAAGGAAAAGCTCCTTTCGGCATTGCGAAATAAGCAGCACATCATTTTCAGCATCTCTGTGTGTATTTCTATTTTAATATACAAAATGCTCTTTACGTGCATGGAAAAGGCATATGTCACATATAGAAACAAACAGGAAGAAACTGGAGCTTTTTCTTTTTTGCTGTTTTTTTCCCTGGTTGTAAAGAGGTCAGCGTGCAGGACCAGTGCCACAAAAATGGTCTGCGCTCCCCGGGAGACTGTTTGTGACGTTCTCAGCACATCGTTCATTTGATAGTAATACCGAGTGCGAGTTCATAGCATCGGCCGCTGAAAGCTTTAAGCTGATTTTAGATGTGAGAACGCGAAAAAGAGAAGCAAAGATGGGAGTGACAAAACTAAATGGCGATTGCAAACCCTTTATTCTCCTCACGCTGTTCTCTTTGGGTGACACACACGGGATGGGAGTGCCCAGTTGCCTAGACAGGGCAAGGAAGGAGAAGAAGAAGTGATATTATGAATACTAAACGGTCTCTTCAGTTCAGCTTTCTGCCTGGGAAAATGTTAACCTTTTTCCTGCTAGCTCTGCAAAAGGGTGCTTTCGGCTGCGGTGGGCAGCACGACGAAAAGGAGTTGTGGAGGACGAGGAAGGGGAAAGGGAGAGTGGGACTGCTGCGGTCTTATACGTTCCCGAGACTTTGGCGTATTTCTTCAGTGCTAATAATTTGGAGAACTGACAATTGTGGACTGTGATAACGGTCAACGTTCACAGACCAAATGGGTGCGAGTTGCTTTAATTGAAATGATGAGGTAATTGTAGAGTGACATCATATCAGCTGACTTCATTTAGCCAAAGGCTCGTTTTATAGAGGACTTGTTTCCTAACAGGTTTTGACAATCCGATTTTATGAAATGGTTGTCTTGGTAACCCATTCATTTTGCTTACATCTAGGAAAAAGCAAATGAGAAAGCGGTAATCTGGCGAGAATTGTTTCTTCAATCTTCCACCGTTTACTTGTTTTTATTTTCCTGTCGGATAACATACAAACTGGAACCCAAAGTGATATAAATATGTAATATGTAACACTGAATAATGCTGTCTGTATAGCTCACAGGCAGGGAGATGCACTATCCTCACTTACTCAGTGTGGAATTCACAGGGGTTTTAATTATAAGCTCTTCAAGGCAGTGACCTCATTTTCAAAGACATCTGTAAAGTGCCAAGCATAATAATGGCACTAGCTGAAGAACAACAGAAAAACTCGGCCAAAAATCGTTTGTGAAATAGAAATTGAATTCCTTCTTTGTTTATTAAAAAAAAATTACTATACTTTCCTTTATTTGCATACTTTTTTAATTGTTACTTTTGTCAAAACGCGTTTGCATTGAATTATTAGTTTATATCATGTTTTCAGCATATGATTGAGTATCTGTAGGATGACTGAGCGTTTGTTTCTCCTCCCAATACTTTGGGAGGTTTGAACGCCACAGGAAGATTAGATGACAAAAAAAAAAAATGTAAATAACAGGAAGGTTATTGAAAATGGTCAGAAAATAAACTCTTATGAGTGACCTGAAGCTGTATGAAATTAGGACGTCTAATACCTGTGGTGGCAGCCTTCTTGGACTCAACCTAGGGGCAATAGCTCTAACAGCGTATAGCCGCACAGGAATTTTAGCATCTGGGCAAGCGAATTTTGCAAGGCATTGAGAAATTGAGTTAGTAAAGTGAGAAATGAGAAAGAAAATTCTGCCAAAATGGAACAGAGTTGAGCAGTCTTAAGCAGCGCACTGGTTAAGGCATGACTGATCTCATCTCCAAGTGAACAGAATGAAAGAAAGAGGAAAAAAGCCAAGCGCCTTCTTGATACAGTTAAAGATGTAAGGCTGAGAAAAAAATAGCTCCCAAAAGAAAAGGGACGCAACCAGGGTACAATACAAATAATTTCAGCATTAGTTACACTGGAAAGGAAAAAGAAAAATAAGGAGAGCATAAAAAGGAATATGAATTCCTTTTAGTAAAAATGTAAGGGGACGTATGAAAAGCTTTTGGAACAGTATGAAGGGATAATAAGAAAGTAGAACCAATATTAAGAAAGGTAGGTAAAATTAATGAATTATTTTTTTTTAAAAAAGAAAAAAGCCTGAGTGCCAAATCCTAAGGTTTTACTCACTTGATTTTTTTTTACTGTCTTTTTCTTTTTGAAAATTGAAACAAAAGTGAATCTTGATTTTTCATTTTCCCCATTCTCTCTCTTCTCCACTAACTCCCACAGGGGTGATAGCTCATAACAGTTTAAAAAAAGAAAGGGGGGGGGGAAAAAAAAAAAAAGCTTTTACATGTGAGGGAAAAGATTTGCTTTCCTGCTTTTATTGTGGAGGAGATGGGGTTTCATTTTCCACAGCTTGTTTCCTGAGATGTTGTCTGGGCGAATGGCTCCAAAAGTTTGTTGCCATGGATGACTTCAGGATCGACTTTTCTTAACAGTTACATGTGAGACCTTACCTCAGCTTTCGATGGTGGGGTTTTTTTAAGGGGTCAATATGAGAAATTGCCGTGATTTCTCTTTTGTTATGCTAGGATACATCTTCCAGTTCCAAATCACTGGAATCCAGTAGAAACGGAAAAGGGGAAGGTCTTGCAGAAACACCAATTGCACAGTTAGTCTATTTGGTGGTGGTGGTTTTATAATTTATTTTTAATATCTTTTTTCTTGTTCTGAATATTGTAGAGGAAAAGAAGGTTATTGGGAGTGGTCAACATGGATTCACCAAGGGGAAATCATGCTTGACCAATCTGATAGCCTTCTGTGATGGCATGACTGGCTGGGTGTTGTCTACCTCAACTTTAGCGAGGCTTTTGACAGTCTCCCGTAACATCCTCAGAGGCAAGCTTAGGAAGCGTGGGTTAGATGAGTGAACAGTGAGATGGACTGAGGACTGGCTGAATGGCAGAGCTCAGAGGGTTGTGATCAGCAGTGCAGAGTCCAGTTGGAGGCCTGTAACCAGTGGTGTCCCTCAGTGGTCAGTACTGGGTTCAGTCTTGTTCAATATATTCATCAATGACCTGGATGAGGCGACAGAGTGTACCCTCAGCAAATTTGCTGATGACACAAAACTGGGAGGAGTGGCTGACACACCAGAGGATGTGCAGCCATACAGCAAGACCTGGACAGGCTGGAGAGTTGGGCAGAGAGGAACCTAATGAAGTTCAACAAGGGCAAGTGTACGGTTCTGCACCTGGGGATGAATAACCTCCTGCACCGGTACAGGTTAGGAGCTGACCTGCTGGAGAGCAGCTCTGCAGAGGGGGACGTGGGAGTCCTGGTGGGCAACAAGTTGCCCATAAGCCAGCAGTGTGCCCTTGTGACCAAGATGGCCAATGGTCTTCTGGGGTGCATTAAAAAGAACATGGCCAGGAGGTCGAGGGAGGTCATCCTCCCCCTCTACTCTGCCCTGGTGAGACCGCATCTGGATTATTCTGCCCAGTTCTGGGCTCCCTGGTTCAAGAAGGACAGGGAACTGCTGGAGAGGGTCCAGCAGAGGGCTATGAAGATGCTCAGGGGACTGGAGCACCTCTCTGCTGGGGAAAGGCTGAGAGCCCCGGGGCTGCTCATACTAGAGAGGAGAAGACTGAGAGGGGATCTCAGCAATGCTTATCAATACCTACAGGGTGGGTGGCAAGAGGACGGGGCCAGACTCTGTTCAGTGGTGCCCAGTGACAGGAGAAGGGGCAACGGGCACAAACTGGAACACGGGAAATTTCATCTGAACATAAAGAAAAACTTCTTTCCTTTGAGGGTGGCAGAGCCCTGGCACAGGCTGCCCAGAGAGGTGTGGAGTCTCCTTCTCTGGTGATCTTCAAAACCCACCTGGATGCGTTTCTGTCCAACCTGCTCTGGGTGCCCCTGGTGTGGCAGGGACATTGGGCTAGATGATCTCCAGAGGTCCCTTCCAACCTCTGCCATTGTGTAAATCTGCAATATGGCATGCGGACTTCCAGAAGACAAAGTGGATGTTCTCTAATTCGTTGCTGAAGAGCCTGTCACAGTCACCTTGTGTGGTTCAACTCACTGCAGTGGTTCCTTACTGTTCCATTACCTGCAGTCTGTCCTTATGGCACTTGGCGTGAAGGAGGTATCCCAATATTTTACTGGATGCCAGAGTGTCTCAAGCCTTCCTCAAGTTGCTTTTTCTTCTCCTGACCCTTGCTGTATCAGCTTTTAGCTGACCTGTGCAGCTCCAGAGAGGACCTGCTCTGTTACCTGCATGATACAGCGTAGGATGTTGTGGGGGCATTGTTAAGATTTCCCAAGGTGTTAAAAATTATAAATTCTCCATGCTCTTTCTGTAAGGAGTTCCTTGCTATTGTCTATTCCCTTAAATCATGTTTAATTTGAACCAAACTAATGAAAAATGCAAGTATCACCATTTATGTATAGCACTTAAATCAGGCAGTATGGTTACAAATTATTTTAAGATGCTTTGGTATAGAATCATAACAAAAACTGCTCTTAGTATATCAACACATCTGTAGCATGGTAATGCTCTTCCTTTTTTTTATTCATCTTACTTTGTTTCTTTCTTGACCAAATGGTAGTAATCATTTCAGCATTTATTCATACCTTTACCATTTGTGTTTAGATTTTATTGTCATTCCGCCCTTTCAAGTCTTCTCAGGGACCTTGACAGATTTAATCTTTTTTTCCTGAAATTCCTTCATTTGTTTCCTCCAGTAGGAGACAGTTGTCATTTGGCACGACAACCAGTTTGAATGGCTTTCCCCAAATTCTTCCTTTGGTGAAAACCACCCATGTCTTGTGAAAACCTTACTGCCGGTAGCATTGTCGTAGGAGGGAATTTTTGAAGTCCCTGGTGCGCATTTCTCCCTGTTTGGGTACGTCCCTGCGAGGCACCAGCAGTCTTGAGGTTGCTGTGGGCACATAAGTGGTGTGTGACTGCTCTGTGTTGCTGGTTGGGTACCCAAAGTCATGGGGATGGGGACTTACTGGGTAGAAGTTCCTGGCGCCCGGGCACATGGCTGTACGTTGCGTTATGTGGTAGGTAAAGATCTTGACTTTACACACGGATGGATAGCATGAACGCGTCAATTTTATATTTTAATACTAATGAAATAATAATTTTAAAATGTAGGACATAAAATGCAAGATGACATGCAGTGGGTTAACCGTATTAATATTCATTTGGAAAGATCATTAGTGCTTGGTGAGACATCCTGCTGACAGTCTTTCCACCACTCCCTCATGTATATATCATCTCTTTCCTCCCCTTAATGGACCAGATTTTCCAGTGGCACAGAGCAGCCTTGTCCTCCTGTTCACCAGCAATATAAATAGACCTGTAGTTTTGGTAACTTCCGCTCTGGTATGTATTTTAGGTTCTAGAAATGGTTTTGACATGGGTCTTTGGAAGCACACTCATCTGTAGGTAGCGCTGCTCAGTCAAAAAAAAATAATGATAATAATTACATTGTTTTCACACGACTAATTACTGCCCCCCAGATATGTAAAGACGTATTTATTTTGTGCGCATAATAGATTGCTAATTGTACTGATTAAAAGTGTCAGCAGAAGAATTTTAGGTAGCAGAAATAAAAAAAAAACATCCCAAAGCCCTGCTGTTACCTTCTGGGTTGCTCAGTAGTCGGAGAAATTTGGCCTAAAATAATATTTATAATTGATGCTCAGCAATGGGTTTATTTTTTGTTTGTTTTATAAGTATTAAAAGACATGTCAAGAATGGGTCTTTCTCTTTACTTTCTTGCTTGCCTTGTGACTCTACAAAGATCATGAGATACTGTATGAATATTTGGTTGGTGTGGTTTTTTTTTTCCTGTGTTGTACATTCACTTGGCAGGTTACAGGAAACAATTTATCCCTGAGAGAGATTAATCACTGAACGAGGGAGTCAAAATGTCTATATATTCCTGACACTCCACTAATATTTTGCGTGTTGCATACTGCAGGCCTTCAAGGTGAGCTGAATTTCCATCTGACTCCGATGACTTGTCATGAAGTCACCGGATAGGAACACCCTCAAGTTTAAGTTAGCCGTATAGGGAAGATGCAGGAAACCTTCAGTGCGTGTTGCCACGTGTATACCTGATATCTTAAAATTCCGATCTGCTGAAATGCTGCTGCAGGCTGCTAATGCTTTCAGGTGGTCTTCTAGAAAAATGATATCCTGTAATTTACCTTTATATAAGCTTTATGTAAGGCAGAATGAATTTCCAGTTTATTCCAACCACATGACCCCACCTGGAGTACTGCATCCAGCTCTGGAGTCCCCAACAGAAGAAGGACATGGACCTGCTGGAGCGTGTCCAGAGGAGAGCCACGAGGATGATGCGAGGGCTGGAGCACCTCTCCTATGAGGAGAGGCTGAAAGAGTTGGGGCTGTTCAGGCTGGAGAAGAGAAGGCTCCAGGGAGATCTTATTGTGGCCTTCCAGTCCCTAAAGGGGGCCTACAGGAGAGCTGGGGAAGGACTTTTTACTGGGGCATGGAGTGATAGGACAAGGGGGAATGGCTTCAAACTGGAAGAGGGCAGGTTTAGATTGAACATGAGGAAGAAGTTTTTCCCTTTGAGGGTGGTGAGGCACTGGAAGAGGTTGCCCAGAGAGGTTGTTGAGGCCCCATCCCTGGAGGTGTTCAAGGCCAGGCTGGAGGTGGCCTTGGGCAGCCTGGTGTGGTGGGAGGTATCCCTGCCTATGGCAGGGGGGTTGGAACTCGATGATCTTCAAGGTCCTTTCCAACCTAAACCATTCTATCATTCTATGACGCATCGCTGTTGGCTCTTTTAATTACATGGCTGTCATCTGTCAAGGACGTGGAGTCACAGCACAGTGTGATTTCTTCTGGGTGCATCAACACTCTCCCTTAGCTGGCATTCACCTCTCACGTAGGGAGGCCACCAGAGAAGCCCCCAGGACCAAAAGAGTTGCCTTTCTGTAATATCTGTCCTTGGAAACTCATGCAGAATTGGCTCCCTGGTAACTTGATTTAAATTTCTCTCTGAAAAGGTCTGGTTTTACTGGATTGGGTGCGTTCTCTGCCATGTGGGTGCGTTCTCCACCATGTGGATGCATCTGGGAAACATATGCCAGGAGCCTCACGGGGTTGATGTTGCAAAGGGATGCCCTAGGTCCTTCCCAAAAGGTTTGGGATATCAACCAGCATATTTGTCGTCAGTCTGAGCTTACTCAGAATGAGGTGGAGACCAAAAGCCAGCCCCAGGGGTCACAGGGAACACAACTGGTTTCTTGAAAAGGTCTGGCAGATATGATCCCCTGTATCAACTTATTGATTGGGCTGAACCTCAGTGTGAGTTCCAGAAATGAATCCTTTGCCTCTGAAAATTTACCTTCCCATTCCCTGAGGTGAATTCATTCCCAGTGAGCAAAGGAACTAGTTTGTGCAATTTGGTAGAGGTTCGTGGCATGAAAGAGTTTACCAAAGGCTTTGGGTGTTGGGTATGTGGGCAAACCTAAGCAAAGGTAATGTTGGTCCAGGATTTAAGGTCAGAGTTTATAAACTGGATTTTTACCAACCCCCTGTGTTTACATCCTGTTCACAGTCTTTCATAATCTTAAATGAGATGTTTGCCCCATCTAAATCTAAATTTAACAGATAATTAATTTAATCTCTAAAAGCTATGCAAAAGTTTTTTTTTAATTGAAGCGCGAGTGGCACTCAAATCATATTACAAATCCAGGTGTAGCCTGGGTTTCACAAATTGTGATATGTATTGAAAGTGAAAGCCTTTTTTAGGACTGAAATGAGATTCTCGCGACAGCAAGTTTATATAGTATTATCCACGATGCATCTTTGGAACTGTATTTAAATCTTACGTCTTTGCTCTTTGAGTTCTGTATTTGAGCAATACTGGCGCTCTCTATGGTTTTGGGTGGGATACTCGTTATGTTTTCCAAGGAACACGTTAGAGGGTCAGTTATGCAAACATCTCCAGGTGGGCACATAGTCTTTTGCACGTGGGTCTGAGCAAAACCCGTCATGCCAGACACCTGTAATCTGTGGCGACGTCTCCCTGTTATCATAGAATCCTGGAATGGTTTGGGTTGGAAGGGACCTTAGAGATCACCCAGTTCCAACCCCACTGCCCTGGGCAGGGACACCTCCCACCAGCCCAGGTTGCTCCAAGCCCCGTCCAACCTGGCCTTGAACACCTCCAGGGATGGGGCAGCCACAGCTTTTCTGGGCGTACTCTTCTCGATTAAATTTGTTTGAGCTGAGTGAGGGGGTGGTGACTGGTCAGAATAAAAGCTGCAGTGAACAGACGGGTATCTACCAGGTCTCTTAGCTGGCATACGCTTTGTCCCCAGGCTCATGCAGTAAGAATATTCCAAAAAGGAAATAAATTAGAGTGAGTTTCTCTGTTACTTCTGCTTAGAGAGGTTTTGGAGTGCCTGCCGGGATGCGGTAGCAAGGGAAGTGGCCATCTGACTGGGATGTGGATGCCACTGTCTGGAGATCATGCAGAAGCAGAAGTCATTTAGGCAGAGATTTATTCGAATGCCCATAATCAACAGCCTTGGAAGCGATGGCTATGGGTTGTTGTAGCAGAAAGTGGACAGCCCTACCCTCCCAGTGTGCAGAATCACTGGAAATAAAAATGTCTTTCGTAACCGCGATCTCGGAAAGCCCATGCCAGTCCTTTCCAGAAGGCTCTCAGTATATTCTGGCAGCACGTTGCAGATTGCTGTGCTCTTCTGAGCTCCTGCAGCTGTGAAAATCTGCAAATCAGGAGCAGGAGGGCAGAGCAACAATCCTTGTACTTGTGCAGAATCCTGATAAGACTGAGATTTGAATATTCCCCCAAAATTCTGCTGTTGCCGTCTTGTTGAAATGTGTAGGTAAAGGGAAAACTGCTAAGGAGAAAATGATTACTGCAGTATGGGACTGAAATACAGCTCAATATTTACTTTAGTGGAATTCTCTGGTTTGTAAGGCAGAAAAACCTTAGGGCTTTTTTTCCATCACTTAAAAATTCTGGTTATGTCCCTTTGTAATTCACGTCAGAGCACAGGCTTTGTGTGGCTGACACTACTTGCATTTAAAAAAACCCATTCATCTTAGTTGAAAGTGATGTACAGATATACTCCTGGTACTATCATTATATAGATGATGCCTAAATTTTTTTAGGTGCTCTCACAAGTGAGATGCTGTAAACAACCCATAGTTGAATTGTATATCAGGATTTATATAAGAACCCACTAGACTAGAGCTTTTCCCCTGCTTGAGTATCTCCCACTCTCACTCCCATTGTCCCATTCATCTCTTTCTCCCCAACAATAGATTATCATTTCCCTGCACAGAGCTGCTCCTGGCCCAGGATGGTTGGCCAGAACGTTGTACTGGTTCCTGGGCTGCTTGTACTTACCCAACTGGGACATTGTTAGCCAAGGACCCTGGGTGACCATAACATTTGTCTCCATCCAGCTGGCTGATCTCCTGGGTCTTCTCCCACTTCCAGGGTCTTTCCTCCAGCCAGCATCAGCACCACCTTCTCTCCAGGCTCCTTTCTTCTTGTCCTCTTTTTCTTTCCACCACCCCAAGGCGTCAGACTTCCCCATCTCAGCAGCCAGAGAGCAGGAGCACAACGTGCCATCAGCATCCTAATTTGTGGTTCTGTCTTACGTCTCTAAAAATGGGAAGGACTGGGGCATGCCGCTTTCATACCGGCTGTTATAAACATTTCCAGTTGATCTGTCCTTGTCGCAGCGGGCAAATAGCAAACTTCTGCTTGACAGGTCAAAAAGCCAACTTCTGACATTCAGCCCTCCTACACACCTAATTATCTGCCAATTCGTAGTGTTCTCAGTTTGAGTTGGAAGGGGGTTTTTTTTTTGCCTATGATGGGTGCTGATACCCCAAAGAGATCTGCAGTTACACCTCCGGCAGACTGACCCCATCCCGTGGGGTTCGCTGCATCCCTCCTGGATGGAGCTGGTGGTGGGGGGGGTGGTCAGCGGAGGGGAAGAGACCTCCGAAAGTTCCTTTGAGCTTTGGCCTAAAGGTGGAATGAGGTTTTAAAAGTAGGTGATGATATCAGGCTTTTAATAACTGCATAGGAAAGATTAAGAAAATCTTTGCCCTCGTTAATGCACTATGCAGAAATTAATTCCCATCAGTAATCTCATTGATAACATGTTGTGTAACTGTCGTGTCTTGATGCTCTGAAGCACTTCAGTGAAGAGATACAAACATTCACACACCTCTGGCCTGGAAAGTACAACTGAGATAGTTCAGAGTATTATCAAACTATCATTTCAATAATTTTTATTTTCTTTTACCATGTTAAGCTGTAGTTGATGATGCAAAGAGACTTTTACCTATTTTGAAAGAATAATCAAAACAACCCAAACTATTTTTTTCTAGTGTTGTAAATACAGCAATGCGCTTGAAAGTAAAATGTTGGGGATTCTCTTTTCATATTATGTAAGAAATATGGATATTTAATAAAACACTGGTTGTATGGCGGGGGTTTTCATTGAATTAGAGGAAGCAATCTTCCTTTATCTCAGATGCAGTCTTTGTATGACACAGCCGTGCTTTGTGACTTTTAGAACTGCACGTGCTCGTGTGTTTGACAATGTGCAGTTATAAATGCTTCGGTGCATTAGAAAGACAGCTGATGTCCAAAGAATTGTGAGCGTGTAAGATCTTTGCTGCTATTTTTGGCAGTCAGTGCTTCATTAGGAATCTCCTATTTATTCATAAGCTTTTTTTTTTTTTAAACCAATGCACTATCACACACCTCCTGAATTCTAAATTTCGAGAAAAAGACACTCTTGCAGGAAGAGCTCGTACAAGTCGGTTGTGTTAAAGAGAATTAGTATTCTGGTGGTATCCCCAGTGACAGCTGAAGCGAACCCAGTCGAACGATGTCAGGCATAAAGCTGTGCTAGTTGCAGCTTGTCTGTGAATGGAGTCGCTAAGAAACTGTAGGTAAAGGGTAGTAACTGCTGCTTCTGGATTTTTATATATCAAGCATTGGAGGATGATGTATTTGAATAAATGAGCGTGAAAAATGGGTAAAAATGCATTTATTTTGACAATGATGCAGAATTTGTCCAAATTATACTTAGGTTGGTGTTCCCTTACTGAAAGGCTGCATTGTCTCCTACCTTTATTGACACGAGTGAAAGAACTTAAATATTTTTCCGTGGAATTTCTATTCCATAAATTAATTACTAAATCACTATAGTACAGAAGTATGTTGCTGATGTTTCTGTCTCTTCATTAATGCTAGCTATAAACCAGATGCTATATTTTCAGTGTGTCCCTCATAGCTTCCACTTGCGAAGGCGGTTGAAGTGAAATGAATATGACCACGAGTAATGTCTATGAGCATCACGACTCTTCACGTCTGTTTAAGTGGGACAGTAAAACAACTACCATTACTAGGCAAATTCCTGAATACAAAATAAACCCCAAAATAATCCCCAAATTTGCTGATTACGACTTTATCCTTCCTCATTGCCAATATTTGTGGTGGTCCCTAGTGAGCACAAATATTTATGAACTCTTCGGAAGGTTCATTTTGGTGTGAGGGATTTTTTTTGTTTTGTTTTGTTTTGCTTTTCTACAGATTTCATTGCGTGATGCCACGTGTCAGAGCAGGGAACAACCACATTTAGGGAAACTTACAGTGTTAGAGTATCTGGATTTATTACCTGATATTCTCCAAAGCTTCTTTAAAGGCTGCCCAGGGAGGGGGTTGAGTCACCCTCCCTGGATGTGTTGAAGAGCCGTTTAGATGTGGTGTTGGGGGATATGGTGTAGGGGAGAACTTTGTAGAGTAGGGTAGATGGTTGGACTCGATGATCCCAAGGGTCTCTTCCAACCTAGACAGTTCTATGATTCTATGATCCTAAAGCTCTATTCCCATAAAAAAAAACTTGTTGTGGAAGTATCATGATGCCAAATATATGTGTATATATATACACACATATATATACACGCAGAGTTGATGCTGTGAAAGAAGCTGAAGCAACTGGCATCAAGTAGCAAAATATTGGGGTTTCATTGGACCCTGTTCTCTGTTTGTGGGTATTTAGGGAGAGCTAAATCCCATTGTTGCCCTGAGGTTTCTTTTCAACCCGAAAAACTTCTAGAAGGGGATGACCCTGAGTAGTGAGTGTGCAATATGGGGTTCTTTCCCATAGCTGTGATTTCCAGTTAATGGAAGGGGCATTTCAGCATTCACCAGGCATTCTATCGGTATGAAAAGATTAAAGAAAAATTGGCTGTTGTAACTCGGATCTGTATCATGTGAGTTCAGGGAGAAATGAATGGGGCAGGAAACGAAGGAGTTTGACCCTAACTGGATGGCTTTGGGAGCAAAAAAGGTTTTAAAATCCTCAGACTAAAGTAGTCCAAAATATTACAGTGTTCCTACAGTTGAGGAAATACGTAGAGGTTTTTTTTCTGACTGTTCAGGAGCTGTTTTCTTAAGTCCTGCTGCGTATTTCCTATAGAGACGGCAGTACTGTAGTTTATTATATTTTACAGAGTGAAACTTGAAGTCTTCAGCCTCAGGAGATGTACACATGATAACTTTCTTTCATGTACTCCTCCTGCTAAAGAACTTTTTTTTAATACCCTGAAGTACAAATCCATACTGTTTACGTACCAGTGTGGTTTTGACAGAGTTCCAAACCTCCTAGGAAGATCATAGAATCACAGAATGGTTTAGGTTGGAAAGGACCTTGAAGATCATCGAGTTCCAACCCCCCTGCCATAGGCAGGGACACCTCCCACCACACCAGGTTGCCCAAGGCCACCTCCAGCCTGGCCTTGAACACCTCCAGGGATGGGGCCTCAACAACCTCTCTGGGCAACCTGTGCCAGTGCCTCACCACCCCCAAAGGGAAAAACTTCTTCCTAATCTTCAGGAGATCAGGAGACCTCTGAGTTGAGTCTATTACCAACTTGCAAAAAACCTAGCCTGCGCTTTTCCTTCCTCTGGAAGGGTTCCGTTTCTTCCTCTTCCATTAAAACAATAGATGCTGAGGTTTGCTCCTCATTCAGCTTTTTTCAATGCATTTTTTTTGCGTTATTCTGCCAGCAGATTTCCCAGTAAAAATGAGAGTACAGCTGGAAAAGAATTCTCCTTTGTATGGGAGCCTTTTTCTAGGTTGCAGCTGTAGAGAGAGCTTCATAAAGCGGCTCTTCCATTGGACCATTTCGTCAGACTGTGCAAGTGAAATTTTCTGCACTCGGTGACCTTCTGAAAATTCCCCTGGAAATAATTGTAGGGTCCACATCTCGCCTTGCATTTAATGTGTAGGGTTTTTTTGCGAACAAAGCTTTTGCTAAAATTTCAGTTGTTGCATCATGGGTTTTTCAGGAGACATTAGAGGCTACACCACCTTTGATACCCTCTGTTAGAATATGCCTACCTTGGGAATATAAAGTAATGATGATTTATTCATTTATTTATTTATTGCACCAAATCAGCATGCTTAGAAGGCGGTTGTGAGGACCTCTCTCAGTTCTGATATGCAAGATACGGATAAGATTTGGAGATTGGAATAAATTAAATTTACCAATAAGATCAGAAAACAACCTGCCTTTGATCTGTGTTACCTCACCGGGTACAATAGAATAATATTGCTATTAATGACTACAGAAATTAGCAGCATACCATCCGGGAGTGAATCATAGAATCATAGAATGGTTTAGATTGGAAAGGACCTTGAAGACCATCAAGTTCCCCCTGCCATAGGCAGGGACACCTCCCACCACACCAGGTTGCCCAAGGCCACCTCCAGCCTGGCCTTGAACACCTCCAGGGATGGGGCCTCAACAACCTCTCTGGGCAACCTGGGCCAGTGCCTCACCACCCTCAAAGTGAAAAACTTCTTCCTCATGTTCAATCTAAACCTGCCCTCTTCCAGTTTGAA
>VUYV01000185.1:1549405-1561548 GCA_008711295.1 Anarhynchus alexandrinus | reverse complement strand
AGATGTAAGACCTTGCACTTGGCCTTGTTGAACTGCATGAGGTTGGCTTGGGCCCACCTCTCCAGCCTGTCCAGGTCCCTCTGGATGGCATCCCTCCCCTCCAGCGTGTCTGCCTTGCCAAACAGGTAGACAGTTCCACCATCATGAAGATGGATGCTTTCTTGACTCGTTCAGTTTATACCTCTCATCTTGTCTTAGGGGCAGCTGATGCAGAAAGAGAGCTTTGACACATACAGGATCAGGTGTCAGGAGGTTCTTTCTTTATGACACTTCAGCTATGGAGAACACAAGAGCTTTCCACTCTCTGGTCCTCTTCAAAGCGCTTTCAAGGCTTTCAGATATAGAATGATAGAATCATAGAATTGCTGAGGTTGGAAGGGACCTTTAAGATCATCAAGTCCAACCATTACCCTACCCTGACAAAACCAGTTCTAAACCATGGCCCCAAGTACCATATCTACCCTTTTTTTAAACACCTCCAGGGATGGGGAATCCACCACCATATGGCGCACCAACCGCATGAAGGAATATTTTGGTACCTCAAACACCGTTTTGCAGTAATTGTAGGGAAAACTTTGGGGAAATGATTTTTTTGTTTGTTTGTTTTATTGTAGCGATGACTTACAAGTAAAGAATAACAGAAGAGCAATGCCCTTTCAAGCATTAGCTTAATTCAGAAGAAATTATATTCCTACAGAATATTCTTTAGCATTTTAAAATCAGGGAAGTTGTATTGCTGTTATGTTTTGAACTGTGCTGTAGAATCAGTTATTTAACTGCTTTGGCTGTGTGTCTATAAGCATCCGAAAATATGAAATTATTAATATGAAAATACTTTCCTGAATTTCAAGGAGTATGGTTTTGATTAGGGTAGTTACCCCAAATATTGTGTTTTATTGTTCACTTGTAAGATCTCGGACACCCAATTTTTCACACCAGTAATGTCCTCACTTAGCGGATGTAGAAATGCTGGCAACTGAAAGTATTTGCATAATGTTTTAAACCTGAAAACTTCATTGACTCATTTACTTTTAGTAAATGACTAGTGATGAAATGATGTTGTATGAAGTGGGAGAACAAACTATATGTTGTCTCCGCAGTTTGCATGTATTTTTTGGGCTACACAAGAGTTTCATATTTCAATTCATTACTACATAGTGTGTCAGGTATGTCTTAAATTCGTACAACTCATGAAATTAGATCGCTTCTGAGTTTTCTTCAGCAGTAAGAGGTAGGACAGAGATTGTGACCAGGGCTTTTTAAGTTATGTTCATATTTAACAAGAAATAAGGAATTATAATAAATAATGTAACACATTATTTATAGTATGGTGATAGACCTATATCCAGATCCAGGCTCTCAACCACATACATACTTGGCTACAAATGTAATTCTTGGGTCTTCCTTTCTGTTGACTGCTTTTTTTTCCTTGAAGATTTCTTTTTCACAAGTATTCTTGGTTTATTCCAAGAAGCTTCTCCACCTTTGGAGACTTTTCCTCTCTTCTTTTATCTTCTTGAATTGGAAATAAGCAAAGAGGCTATACCGTTGTTGGCTGTTAGATGAGTAGATGAGAATCGTGGCTATTAGATCAGAATGTACTGAAAAGCTAACCTAAATAAATTCTTTTTAAAGCAAAGTAACAGAATACTCATTGGCAAAGGTTTTCATGATTAACCTACCAGAAAGTTGATATAAGTGTGCTGGGTATGACTGGTTTCTCTGTGATGGTGGAAAATGGCCTCGATGGCTCTTGGAGGCCTTTCCTTTCTCATTTTGGAGCGTGTCCAGAGGAGAGCCACAAGGATGATGCGAGGGCTGGAGCACCTCTCCTATGAGGAGAGGCTGAAAGAGTTGGGGCTGTTCAGCCTGGAGAAGAGAAGGCTCCGGGGAGATCTTCTTGCGGCCTTCCAGTCCCTAAAGGGGCTACAGGAGAGCTGGGGAAGGACTTTTTCCTGGGGCATGGAGTGATAGGACGAGGGGGAATGGCTTGAAACTGGAAGAGGGCAGGTTTAGATTGAACATGAGGAAGAAGTTTTTCCCTTTGAGGGTGGTGAGGCACTGTCCCAGGTTGCCCAGAGAGGTTGTTGAGGCCCCATCCCTGGAGGTGTTGAAGGCCAGGCTGGAGGTGGCCTTGGGCAGCCTGGTGTGGTGGGAGGTGTCCCTGCCTATGGCAGGGGGGTTGGAACTCGATGATCTTCAAGGTCCTTTCCAACCTAAACCATTCTATGATTCTATGATTTTATGTCATATGATAGAAATTAAAATCATTACATCTCAAATATGTTATACTCAGTATAGATGTTCTGGACAACTCTGCTGTTCTGTTCTGGGTTTAAACAAAAAAAAAGAAAAAAGGGAGTGCATGGGGGGGTTGGAATTCAGCACACATTACTCCTTCTGTACTTGCCTCAAGACATTTAGGAGAACATTGCAACTCAGTACCATCACTAAGCTAGTACTGGAAACTACCCATATACCCGGCTAGCTTGGTAGGTCACTGTGTTTCATTTAATTGCATGAAAAGAGGGAAAACGCTAGCACAAAATCTACACAGTGTGTGAAGTAGGTTAGGTAGGTTCNATACCCGGCTAGCTTGGTAGGTCACTGTGTTTCATTTAATTGCAAGAAAAGAGGGAAAACACTAGCACAAAATCTACACAGTTTGTGAAGTGCCAGNATGATTCTATGATTCTATGATTCTAAGTGCCAGCCAGCTCTTTGCTTTTATAGCTGCTATGGCTGGGAAATGGGGGGAAAAACCAAAACAAAACCAAAAAACCAACCTTCTATACTTCTACAGCTCTGTTGGCCACGTTATGACCGACAGAACTGTTTTGAAGATTGAACATTTTGAACATTTGAAGACGTTCAATCCATTGGAAAAGCAGAAAATTAAAGAAAAAGATCTTCAAATCTACAGTTTGATAAAATGGTGCTGTGAAGACTGGAATGAAATCAGCTTTGCGAGGCAGGGACAAGGTTGCTACAACTACAAATCCATACAAGTTGAAATTTGAGCTAATTGCTCCATCGTAAACCCTGAAATACCTTTAGGCCATTATCTTTAAAATCGACATCTGCCCTACTGACCTCTCCTGGTTACTGAGAAATTTGGTGTTCCACTTCTGTAGCGGAGGACATGTGTAATTAATTGCCCCAAAGCAAATAGCGTGTTAACCAGACTAGGGGAAGCCTTTACTTAAGATCAATAAACCCTCTGGCATTTCCTTGCCAAAGTTATCAAGAACATCATTAAATTTCTCTCAACCCTCACGCCGTTATTTAAGAGCACCATATATTTGAGGTCAGAGCAGGATATTCGGTCAAACATCTGTGTTGTCCCTGAGAGCTTTCCCCTTGGCTGGGGAGTCGATCGCACAGCCGATCCCACTTTTAGTTCCACCTCGGGGCTTTGACATTTGCCGTGCAAATAAGGCCAATAAAATAAGTCCATCATCAATAAGGTAAACAAATCCTATGAAGAATAACATTTCTAATAAACCTCTTTATTTGTAGGAGGAAAAAAAAAACCCTCACCCCAAAATTATGGAGGTAGGCTCTCGTTCAGTTTCCTTTCTTACTAACTTGTATGAGACTTTGTGCTCTCTTTAAAATCTGGTACGGGCTATTCCGGATTTACATGCCAATGGTGCGTCTTGCACTCAACTGAACTCTGCAATGATCTGACTTTGCAGTCGTCAAGCACACAGGTATTTTGTGGAAGAAATCAGTCGAAATCTTATCTCAGTTGAAATCTGTCTCAGACTCCAACCAATACACGGAGATCATACTAAGAGAAAATTTGGTGGAATTTTGCTAAAGCTTTATTATCAGACCATTGGCTGAAGACCAAATAATGCTCAGCTAAGGAAGCTCATCATTTCGTCTTGAATATGCCAAATGCTGTTGTCAAGAAAGCACCCAGCCCTTAATGGTCTTCCACGTTCAGCTAAGGAAGAGCAAAAGATGTTGCTATCTTTAGAAGAAATATACTGTTTTATTTAATTCTGTCCTTCATAAACAGGAAAGAATACTGCCTGTCCTTTTGATGTCTTCAGAACAAAATCTAAGACTGTATCACATTTCTGGCTGCCAAATAGGTCCCAGCAGATTACATTCTTTGCAAACTTCCAAGACAGCTGCTTTTCTGAAAGCTGCTGCCAGAGAAGACTCCGTCTTTAAACAAGTACCAAGCCAGAAGGAATAGCACAAATGACACGAGCACATAATTTCCCCAGAAGTAGAGGATCCTGTTCGCATGGCTGTGTTGTACTTGCTTTATGAATTCATCTTTTCACTTAAAAGCTGCTCAGCAAATTGTTCCTTAGAGACACCTTTAGGTATGGTTTGTTTTTTTCTTTTTGTAAGATACAGAAAAATTATTTTACTCCTTGTTTTGTGCTGAGAGACACATTTATTTTCTGAATAAGGGGAATGTTGTTCTTACATATAATTTTTAGGGTTTTTAACTAATAGAATCTGCTTGGATGAAATATCCAAACCTTTAAAGATAAGACTCCCAAACACGGACTGCGCATGGCTGTGAAGTCGGTGTGTGCTGATAAATACAGCTTTTGAGAATTATGAATTAGTTACCTTATTGACTCAAAATATATTTCCCCATTAATCTCTTAAGTTGTCGCGGACAGCCAACACTGTAATTTAGAAATATCATTCTCATGAAAGTTGTTAGGCCGCTATTCTTTACAAAAGTAGTTTTTGACTTCGAGCACATAGAATTCTTAAGGCTACTGAAGATGTTTGTCACTGCTCTATCAGGAAATGACCATGCGTGAGAGCTCACTTTGTCTGAACGCTTTATTTAAAGCTGATAATTTAAGATCAGGCAGTTCTTCGTGTGCTGACATTCAGATTAAACACAAACGTTTAACTCCTCTTATATAATCTGTAACCTACAGCTCCCTGAGAGGATGAAATTCAGCTACCTGAATTTATTTACAGTGATTTTGTGATGGGCTATTTGTGTATTACATATTGTTGTCAGTAAATTACTCCCAAACAAGTTTGGTTTTGGGTATTGTTTTAAAAAAAACATTTGGAGAATGGGAACTTAATTGTACGTAACTGCTTCTGAATTTCATATCTCTCTATTTCTTTCTGATACTGAATTTTTTTTTTTCTTCTTCCTCTCTAGGCTTTTGTTGTCCTGTTGGGTCACATCACAAACTTCTTATTAAAATTATTTTAGGGACATGGCATAGTGGTGGGTTTGGCAGTGCTAGGTCCATGGTTGGACTTGATCTTAAAATCATTCTATGATTCTATGAAAAGGGGGAACAGCGAACTTACGTAGAGACTTAAGTAAATGAGAGTATATATGAGAATGAGTAGTAAATTCTCCTAAGTTCTCTGGAGGTTTTTATTCAGTTTTCAAATACTTGTTATTTGTGGGTCATCTGGAACTTTTGAAAGGTTAACACGCATCTAAACAGGTGTCATCCCTTTCCTGCTGCTGATTCTCCTAATACTTTCATGCCTAAAGACTGGGTTCGGAATTTTTGAGAATTTCGCAACTTAAAACATATAATTATTTAGAGAACTTTTCTGAATTAAGATTTTCAAAGATTCCTTACAACTTATCTCACACTCATCTCCCGTAATGTGCTGCTCACTTGGGGTAAATCTATCAGAATAGACAAGGAAGCCTGTATGGCTAATTACCTAATTACCAGAACACAACAAAGAATTCAAAATAGTCAACAACAAATAGTCAAAACTTCTTTGCATACATATTTTTATATTTTCAGCTTCACTACACCATACTTTTTTTTTTTTAAGGGAGGTTTTGTACCAGATTTTTGCCATCAAAGTCGTTTGTTACAAAGTACGTTGACCAATTTTTCGTCCCCAAGGAGATTAATGAACTCATGACTCAGTTCTGACTGAATCGTTACTCAATATATGAGTGAAAATGAGCTGTTTCTCGCTGTTTGGAAGTAGTGGGAAAGAAGGACCTCAAATCTCTCTCTCTGCAAATTTTTTTCAAATGTATGGTTTATGAATGTTGGGGGTTTTATTTCACTTTGGCTGGGTTCTGCGTGATTCTTTGTCTTCCAAAGATAAATTATTGACAGCAATTTTGACCTGTGCTTCCCTGGGAACAAAGACCTTGGCAACTGGCCATCGCAACAGATTTTTCTGGGCGAGATGCGTATTCTCTGCTGGTCTTGCCAAAGCCTGCCCTTTCAGATAGCTTCCTTTTCAAGAGCAGGTGTTCATTTATTCCACATCATTCTGCAACCTTGGCAGAGGAGATAAAATTCAGAACTAGTGAAAAAAGAGCTCGTTGAACCGGCTCTGTAGAAATAAAATCCCAACGTTTGGAGCTTGAAGTAGAAAATCCAGAAAGAGGAAGAAGGGTGGGAAGTCGCCATGTAGCTGGGTGGGAACAGGGAAGGATGGGGAGTTATACCTCATTAACTTGTTTGGATCCTGCACTTTTCAAAGGAATCTGATAATAATTTGCCTACACAATTATTTATTGCTTGAGTAATTTATGTAGTGATTGGTTTTTTTTGCACAGGAATCTTAAAGTATTAACAAAAGCCACTTTGTAACCGTTCTTCCATCCTGAGTGACACTGAAAAATAGTTGCCATTTAATTGCAATAGTCTTATTCTTTGTTAAAATAAACCTTATTATCTCTTCTTTTCTTTTACTTTGAATATCTTGACTTTATCAACATTGTTTTAATCACACGTAATGTAAACCATCAAAAT
This sequence comes from Anarhynchus alexandrinus, assembly GCA_008711295.1. Taxonomy (NCBI): domain Eukaryota; kingdom Metazoa; phylum Chordata; class Aves; order Charadriiformes; family Charadriidae; genus Anarhynchus; species Anarhynchus alexandrinus. The sequence goes on along the minus strand of VUYV01000185.1, from coordinate 1,554,805 downwards.
TTGTCATTAGTGCAGGGCATGTAGTGATAGGACGAGGGGGAATGGCTTCAAACTGGAAGAGGGCAGGTTTAGATTGAACATGAGGAAGAAGTTTTTCCCTTTGAGGGTGGTGAGGCACTGTCCCAGGTTGCCCAGAGAGGTTGTTGAGGCCCCATCCCTGGAGGTGTTCAAGGCCAGGCTGGAGGTGGCCTTGGGCAACCTGGTGTGGTGGGAGGTGTCCCTGCCTATGGCAGGGGGGTGGAACTAGATGGTCTTCAAGGTCCTTTCCAACCCAAACCATTCTATGATTCTATGAGGTCTGATAGCAAAACTGTGCTTGAGAACTTTTTGTACTAAACTCCCCCATACCAATAGGGAAAATATTCTCCGCCTGTGCAATTCCATGGATACTGTACACTTGAGGGAGGTAAATATTTGATGAGTTTCATACTGTAGTAAACTATTTTTCATTTACTTTGATTGCCACCATCTCTGTTCCCTTGCTTACGAATTAGTAGATGTGTTTTATCTGTAAAGTATTCCTTCACCTTTGCATAGGCCATCTCAAATGAAGCCAACTGCAGCAAACATTTTGTCTTATGCAGTTCTTTTACACTGGCCAAGGGATAAATAATGTTTAAAACATGCTTATCAGGCTGACGTCAGAAAAAGAAATGATTGTAGCTTATTAAGCCTGCTGAGAGAGAAAATAAGCTCGTTATAAAAGCTCCAGTATATGTGTGTAAAATCAAATTCAATTGGAGCCACCTAGCTCTGTGCACTGAAGACCTTCTGTGATGATTTGGAATCTTCTTGTCACGATGATACAAGAACTAGGTAGATATATCCAGAGGACCTATTGTAAATTGATGGTACCTTTAACGGGAGGAAGAAATAAGGAGTTAAAATCTGACTGCAGCTCTTGGAGACATCTCTGATCCTGCTTCGCTCATAAAAAAATCCTTATCTATTCTTATCCCCATGAGAAATAATGTAGGCCAACAACCAAGTGGGTTCTTCAGGTGGGTTACGGCGCTTGTGTTGCTGTGCGACGACACAACTGCTTTGCTGACCACCCCTGAACTTAATGCCGTGTATGTCTGTAGGGTTTGGAATTCCAGGAATGACTGTGATACAGTAATTTCCAATGGTGAACTCGAGCTGCAAATGCTTTATTAGTCTTTCTGTTTGGGACACATTGAATGGTCACTTGTAGAAGAGCTGAGCAGGCAACGGGCTCTCTACTCTCCAGGGTTTGGGACTCCATAAATTTTGTTATCGAAGCAAAAGTCAAGTTCACAAAAGCATAAAAAATTAGCTGTAGTTTGTGAGAACTAAATGTCCACCTTCCGAAATATTCACATCTCTACTTTGAATGGAAGCGCAAGGCAGTTCTCTGCATTTCTGCCGTACTTTTGAGCAGAAATTCCAGTCTGAAATGACAGAAGGAAATTTTGTAAAGAAAATTTAATCAAAACAAATATGTTCCTGCAAAATATTTTATTCCCATGGAACTAGGCTCTTTGGAATTCATTTTTTTAAGCAAAAAAACCTGATCAGCCTAACTCTTACTGAAGAGAAAAATCAGTTATTTTTAGGTTATCAGCAAGCCTGTAAACTTTTCTTCAAAGGTTCAAGACAAAAATGTGTAGTTACAGTTACCAGCATCGTGCTAACACTGACATCGCAGTGACACGCTTTTTCTCCTACATTCTGGAATCTTTTTTTCTCTTGATCTGCAAAGCAGTAGCAAAAGGCGCTAAGTTATTACCTATTTTGGAGCGACATCATTTGCCTTAGCGCGCTGTAGGTTAATCTGTAATTGAGAAAAATGCAGTTGTTAAAGCACTGGGATATCACAGCGTGAAGGCGTGCGTGTGGACGATGCAGGGGATGGAATAGCGTGGAGAAAAAATCATTCATATTAAGTACTCAAAATATGAAAATTGTATTTTGAGATAAAAGAGGACTAAAGGATCTCTACTGAGACCTGCGTAACCTGACTGAATTCAGTTAGAGGCCTTGGCACAAAATTTTTTCAGGGAAGAACGTGGAATTGTGTTTTAAATATTCTACCAAGGTTTGGTACAACATATATTAAAAGTATATGCATTCTTTAGTATTGGCAATATCTTTTCTGAGTCTTCCTTTCCGTGATTTTTCCTGTGTTCTGTTTGCTTGTTTAGACTTTCTTCCTTCCCGAGTCTAAAGCAGGATATACAAGCTCATGAGGTCTTAAGCACAGGGTTTAATTAAAAAAGGGGCCTAAGGGGTTTCATAAAATTTAAGTTACATTGTCTTGGTTTTGTCCACTACGTGTCCCTCTCATGTAAGTGGGGATTGCGGCCTTCCAGTCCCTAAAGGGGGCCTACAGGAGAGCTGGGGAAGAACTTTTTACTGGGGCATGGAGTGATAGGACGAGGGGGAATGGCTTCAAACTGGAAGAGGGCAGGTTTAGATTGAACATGAGGAAGAAGTTTTTCCCTTTGAGGGTGGTGAGGCACTGTCCCAGGTTGCCCAGAGAGGTTGTTGAGGCCCCATCCCTGGAGGTGTTCAAGGCCAGGCTGGAGGTGGCCTTGGGCAACCTGGTGTGGTGGGAGGGGTCCCTGCCTATGGCAGGGGGGTTGGAACTCGATGATCTTCAAGGTCCTTTCCAACCTAAACCATTCTGTGATTCTACGATTCTATGTTTTGCCTCCCTCTTACTTTCTTCACAGCCCTTTAACTTTCTTTCCATAGTATCTTGGTTCAGGATGTACGCAATCCACGGAGAACGCTTGTGCGGCGAGGGGGGATAAGCAGGGACAGGGGAGAAGCTGGGCACTGCAAATCCAGTTCTGAGGGCTGTAGAGAGGAAAGAAGGCATCCAGCTGAAAATCATCTGGGCTTGGCAGGAGGTAAAGAGCAGAGTAGCTCTGCTGGGACAGCTGCCCAGCGGCAGTCAGAGCGCAGTAGTTCCATCATTATTCTGCTGCAGGTAGGAGAAGCATTGACAAGAAATCCTGTTTTTTGGTAATTCGGGGATATTTTTTTTTTCATAGCATAAACCTTATTACTGTGTACAAGTATCTAAAGGGTGGGTTGAAGGAGGATGGAGCCAGACTCTTTCCAGTGGTTCCCAGTGACAGGACGAGGGACAATGGGCACAAGTTGGAACATAGGAGGTTCCGTTCAAATACACGGACAAACGTCTTTCCGGTTGGGGTGGCAGAGCAGTGGCACAGGCTGCCCAGGGGGGTGGGGGAGTCCCCTTCTCTGGAGGGTTTCAAGCCCCCCTGGATGCAGTGCTGAGTGCTGTGCTCTGGGCAGTCCTGCTTTGGCAGGGGAGTGGGACTGGGTGAGCTCTAGAGGTCCCTTCCAACTCTGAACATTCCGTGATTCCGTGAAATCATGAAGACACGTGTGTTTATTTGCATTTTAATAGTGAAAATCAGGGCGACCTATCTATCCCGTGGTTTCTCTTTTAGGATCTTTTTTAAGGTAATCTTATCTGCGAGTGTGTTCTTACAGTGGTATGAAGTACTGGAGTTTCAGAATAAAAGCGAACATTACTGGAGATTTAAAAACTAATCTAGATTATGCAGCTCCGCGAGACTTTCAGTACTGTACATCTCTTTCTCACCTTCAGTTATCCCACAAATGCTTACGGCAAAAACACAGCGCAGTGAAGGACAGGAGTATGGATTTGGAAATGCAAACAGCAGAATAGAAATAGATTTTAACATTTTAACTGATTTTGACAAGCGGTAAATTCATATTTAGTGGCGAATATCGCTGCAAGTTTGTTTTTCATTTACTGAGACAATGACGTTGTCATTGTTTTTACTAGAAGATTCTTAAAACTTTTTTTTTTTTCTACACAAGAGAGCTCACAGCATATTAACTTTTCATATTTCCTTTGCTTAATATTTCAAACCTCTTAAGGACAGAATTTATTTTTAAACATTATTTTAAATATCAATAATAATAATGGTTCTGCAATTTCAACACTGTTCTCAAAATTGTGACTTAGGACAAGTTAACTTTGTGTTTGTTCCAGTTGGTGTCGTTGTTTTGCTGATCTTATTTTTTACATAACTTTTGGTCATTGTTTTACTGATCTTAATTTTAGGTAACTTCTTCATTCGTATTTGTCGTGTCTTTGTAACACAGAAATAGTAGTCTTCTCATGAGGACCTGTAACGTGCTGGTGATGACCTTTAAAATATCCAGTCTCTGCTGGAGAGTAGTCAGCTGGAGATTTTCTTTATCCCTCACAAAAGACATTCCTACAGGTCTCCGGAACACAAACCACAAATAATATCTATTAGCCACTTTTTTTGTGTGTGTGACCAGGAGAATAAAACTGATGTATATACCTCTAATGAGGAATTATAATCCTTCTCACCTACTTTTTCTTGCAAAGAAGAGTAAAATTTTGTCTGGGAAGAAGTTAACTGGAACGCATTCGGTGGTTTTTTTTGAGGCCCATCTGGCGTTGGGCACCGGCGTAGTGGCCGTGAGAAACCTCTCAGGCTGGGAATCCGTTAGGGTGACAGCATACACTGCGCCACAAATAAATGTCGTACCAGGCAACGCGGTGGCTGTTTCCTCTGACAAAAACTGCATGTGGAGCAGAACGCGAACAAATGTTTTTTGCTGATACTGAACTATCCTCACCGTAGGTGTGGGGGAGAGGGCAGCATCTAGAAAATGAGCCGTCTTCTTTTTTTAGTGTCACTTTGAAACCCGTTGAGCCAGCGTGGTTCTTCAGAACCCTGTGGTAGGAGTCGTTGAAGCTGTAGTAAGGTTTAAAATAAATAAATAAATAACCCCAACAAAAATCCCACAAAAAAAACCAAAACAAAACCCTTCCATCAGCAGAGCTGCAAACTGGTGCATGCTGAAACGCCATCTGCTCTCCAAAGGAATGGATTTTTACTAGAATGCGGTACCTTTGGCTGAAGATGCACCCCGCCGTGTGTTTTGCGGTTTTCCTTTGTTGCGCTCGCCCTACCGTGTGAGAGACTTTCTGAAGGCTTTAGCTTATTTATTAAACGTTAGTTTGAGAGGATCTGAAATGTATACTTGCTGTCTGGAGGTATGCCAAAGTTTTAGAAGGATTCCTGGGTTCCCTATAGTCATCATCCAAAGTATTGTATTGACCTTTTCATGTCTTTCTAGACTGATTTCCTCAGAAGATGCTATTTGAGAAAACAGAAGAAAGTCTTTTAATGTCATTCAGATGAGCTCATATAAACATTATTGCCATTTGTGCAGTTTTCATAGAATCATAGAATGGTTTAGGTTGGAAAGGACCTTAAAGATCATCCAGTTCCAACCCCCCTGCCATAGGCAGGGACACCTCCCACCACACCAGGCTGCCCAAGGCCACGTCCAGCCTGGCCTTGAACACCTCCAGGGATGGGGCCTCAACAACCT
>VUYV01000185.1:1515563-1547291 GCA_008711295.1 Anarhynchus alexandrinus | reverse complement strand
GTGGTGAGGCACTGTCCCAGGTTGCCCAGAGAGGTTGTTGAGGCCCCATCCCTGGAGGTGTTCAAGGCCAGGCTGGAGGTGGCCTTGGGCAGCCTGGTGTGATGGGAGGTGTCCCTGCCTATGGCAGGGGGGTTGGAACTCGATGATCTTCAAGGTCCCTTCCAACCTAAACCATTCTATGATTCTATGATTCTATGATCACTTACTGCAAATTGATTTTTATTTTTTCTCCGTCGTCTCTTTGCATGAATTCTGCTAAGGCGGGAAGCAGATTAAATCCCTGGAGGCAGTGGACTTCTTGTTCCCTGGGCTGGTGGCTGTAACCCGGCCTGATTGCAATTAATCCGTGATGGAAAAGCAATTGGCAAAAAACTTTCTGAGATTGCCCGTAACGTACTGATACGCTCCCTGAATTAAATGGAATGGAATATCAGATGGTATTTTTTATGAGAATGCGGTGGAGTGACTAACAGTGATCTGAGCGTAATTTTGAAAATTTCCCCTGGTATTTATCTGCAGCACATGGAATTAGAGTCAATTATCGCGGCTACAATAGCAGTTAGAGCGCTTCTCATAGTGCTCCCTGCTGATGTTTGCCTGCAGCATACACAGCTCTGAAATCTTCATGTAGGGAAGAGATCATTGGCTTTGGAGAGAACTTTTCTGCGTTCTTCTGCACTCAGGCACTGTTAGATTTGGCCGTGTGTATTGAAAAAGACTAAAGGATTTGCCTTTAGTAAACGAGGAAAACAGCATTACAAATCCATACCAACAGCGTTGCGATCTTATCAGCGACGTATGGATAATTCAGATATTTTTTGGATAATTCAAGTATTTTTTATCGTAACGTTTTGTGGATGGGTTGTTCGCATTTTACTGGGGTTTGGTATCTCTTAGCAAACACAGACGTTTGGAACATTCTGTGTTGGATCATATCCTGTTCATAAAATGGAAATTCTCAAACCAGCGTTGATTCAGAAAATGTAAATAGAAAACTTGCGTCCTGGTTTCCGTTGTCTTCTATGACATCTGGCTGCAAACTCGCATCAAAATGTGAATGTCATGAACTTGCATTTTTCTCTTATGCATAGTTAATCAGTTGGTCTTCAGCTGGTTGGTACGCTTTCCGTGGTGTTGACATCTCATCAGAACAGCCAGAGTTCACTTAAAATTCAATATTTTGGTCTATTTCATTTCATGTATATGAAGGATTTGGTCTGCAAAACAGCGCTCTCCCAAATCCTTGAGTACCTAAACAGCCCTATATGAGTTTTGGGCTCTCAGTTTTATTTTCTGTGTTGCACATTCAGGGAAGAGATAGTCCACGCACAGAAAAATCTTGTTTGGGATCCAGCCGATAGATATAATTACAAATGAAAAGTTCAGTACTCTCCAAGTACCCCCAGGCAGAGCAGGTAATGTGAGAGGCAAAGTAGCGAGGTTATCTTCATCTCGGTGCTCTGTTTAGAAGTCATCAGAGAAAACCAGCAAGGGTTAATTACATAATGAACCAGAGTCTGTCCCCGTCTGGTTTTCTCAGTGTCTTAAAATACCAGGAGCACGAGCTGGGCACTCGTATACAACTTTTCTATCCTGAAACAGCTGAAGTTTGGAGATCTCAGTCTCTTTTACAAATTGTTAATTCAGAGAAATCACTTGGCTTTATCAAAAACTTCTTTGCGTGTATTTTATTTCAATTTTGGCTGTAAATCTCCTTTAGTATAAAAATGATTTAAAAAGAAATATAGCTTAAATTCAGACATCCGTTTGAAAATGTTAAAACATTTTAAAAAACAATCAATCAAACAAAAATCTGAAAGATCTGTGAAAATCGTAATTTCCCTTCCAACAGGATGGTTTTAATGAACAACATTTTCTGGAATGGTTGGGGCGGGGCAGGGGGGGTGAAAGCGTTGCTCAAAATACCTCTTAGTGAAGTCAAAATTCCTTCTCGCCAGACTGCACAGCTCTGTGCAGCTCCTCCACTGCCTCAAAAAGAAGTCTAGTGGCAGTCAAGAGAGATGGATTCTCTGCTTGCAGTTTGTATGGGTGATTGTAGGTCACTAGAGTGGCTGATTCTTCCATTTTCAAAATTTTATCTATATTGCAGTTGTGGGTAGTCCCACTTATGGCCTCTTCCCACATGGCAGCTGATGAGTGGGACACAGCTTTGTTCTCCTACATGAGCCAGGGGTTTCCCGCGCGAAGGTGGGTGAAGGCATGTGCCTGGGGTAACGGCGGTGCAAAGGCACACGTGAGCTCCAGGTGGCAGGACTCAAACTTTGCGTTCTCAAACCTAAACATAATTGCCTTGGACATAAAAACTGATACAGCAGAAAAGATAAATTCTCCAGTTGTTTGGTTATTGCTTTTTGGGGCTTTTTAGATTTAATCATAGAATCATAGAATGGTTTAGGTTGGAAGGGACCTTGAAGATCATCGAGTTCCAACCCCCCTGCCATAGGCAGGGACACCTCCCACCACACCAGGCTGCCCAAGGCCACCTCCAGCCTGGCCTTGAACACCTCCAGGGATGGGGCCTCAACAACCTCTCTGGGCAACCTGTGCCAGTGCCTCACCACCCTCAAAGTGAAAAACTTCTTCCTAGTGTTCAACCTAAACCTGCCCTCTTCCAGTTTGAAGCCATTCCCCCTCGTAACCTAAATTACGTTATATAAATACTTATGGATAAGTATGGTATGGACACTTACAGACACATATATTTTAAGTTGACATTATTTTTTTTCTTCAAATGTGTTTGTTTTGATTTTTTTCATCTCAAACCTTTCTGTCTGCTGACCTTTTCGCTCTTCTATTCTTTTTTTTATTTCCCAGGAGTAAAATATATCACTCTTTGCACAGTGTTACAATAAAGAGACTGTACAGGAGCTCAATAAGACTTCCTGAGACCGTGACCTTTTTTAAACACTAAAAGGCTTACTTCTGGAGATAACTGTGCTAACCTAATTAAATTAGTGCTCAGAGGCTGCAATGGATTAATTTTGACAGCTTGAAGTTTTAAAAAGATAGTACTTTACAACTATTGTGAATTTAATTTCAGTTTAAAAGTTTGTTTTCTTCTCCTCTACAAAAATAAGAAAAAAAATAAGAAAAAAAGCGTTTTTTTTTTATAAAGTTAGACATAATGGTAAGCTGCTTTATCAAGTAGGAGTTAATGCCATTCAGTTCATGTTTACTGAATGAGTAAGGAGACTTATAAATTGAAGATAATAAGATGAAAACAAATCCAATATTCACCAAGCATTATTTGACCGTAGTCACCATGGGACTTTATAACAGCAATGTTAAGTAAAAATCACTGCTCTAAAAGAGACAAATGTCTGTTATTTGTATGGTAATAACAACTATGTGTTCCTAAAGCAGCTGTTGTTCGCTGTCTGTGGTGACCTTGCTTTAAATCACCAGTGTATTTGATAAGATAATACATTACATTAGAAAGCTTTTACGCTCAAACATTTTGAGAGTATGAGGAAAAGCGTCTGTGTCTCAAAGACAGACTAGCGCGTACCTGGAATTTTTCTTTGGTTAACTGCAAAAAAATAACTACAAATCTTTTAAATTAGGAATATACGATATAGAACTTATCATAGAATGGTTTAGGTTGGAAAGGACCTTGAAGATCATCGAGTTCCAACCCCCCTGCCATAGGCAGGGACACCTCCCACCACACCAGGTTGCCCAAGGCCACGTCCAGCCTGGCCTTGAACACCTCCAGGGATGGGGCCTCAACAACCTCTCTGGGCAACCTGGGCCAGTGCCTCACCACCCTCAAAGTGAAAAACTTCTTCCTAATGTTCAATCTAAACCTGCCCTCTTCCAGTTTGAAGCCATTCCCCCTTGTCCTGTCACTACATGCCCTAGTAAAAAGTCCTTCCCCAGCTCTCCTGTAGGCCCCCTTTAGGTACTGAAAGGCCGCAATAAGATCTCCCCGGAGCCTTCTCTTCTCCAGGCTGAACAGCCCCAACTCCTTCAGCCTCTCCTCATAGGAGAGGTGCTCCAGCCCTCGGATCATCCTCGTGGCCCTCCTCTGGACACGCTCCAACAGGTCCATGTCCTTCTTCTGTTGGGGACTCCAGAGCTGGACGCAGTACTCCAGGTGGGGTCTCACGAGAGTGGAGTAGAGGGGCAGAATCACCTCCCTCGCCCTGCTGGCCACACTTCTTTTGATGCAGCCCAGGATGCGGTTGGCCTTCTGGGCTGCGATCGCACATTGCTGGCTCATGTTGAGCTTCTCGTCGATCAGCACACCCAGGTCCTTCTCCTCAGGGCTGCTCTCCAGCCATTCCCCGCCCAACCTGTAATTGTGCTTGGGATTGCCCCGACCTAGATGTAAGACCTTGCATTTGGCCTTATTGAACTGCATGAGGTTGGCTTGGGCCCACCTCTCCAGCCTGTCCAGGTCCCTCTGGATGGCATCCCTCCCTTCCAGCGTGTCTACCTCGCCAAACAGCTTGGTATCATCGGCAAACTTGCTGAGGGTGCTCTCGACCCCACTGTCCATATCTCCTACAAAGATGTTGAACAGTACAGGTCCCAGCACCGACCCCTGAGGAACGCCACTCGTCACTGGTCTCCACTTGGACATCGAGCCGTTGACCGCAACTCTTTGAGTGCGACCGTCCAGCCAGTTCTTTATCCATCGAATGGTCCATTTGTCAAATCCATGTCTCTCCAATTTAGAGACCAGGATATCGTGTGGGACAGTGTAAAAACTGTTGTTTATAACTTGCATGTTATAAATAGAATTTATAAATATATTAATAAATATAAATATAAATAATATAAATATATTTATAAATATATTTATAAATATAAATAATAAATAAACTATAAATAGAATGTTTTCACTGCCAAAGTTCTGAGACTTTTGTGAATTTTTCTTTTGAACTTGTTTTATTATATCCACAGTTTCTTTCTAAATATGATATATCTTCTCCTTGATTTTTGCTTTGTTTTATTTGATTTCTTTTTCTGGAACCGCTTCAGTGAAATAATTTACGGGAAGGTGGATATTTCTGGCTGAGAAACGTGAGATTAGAGAGAGTCCCACCACAGCGGCGTAGCTGTGAAAGAGCTACAGAGCTCTCCCGCTGGAGAGCAAAGCAGCAGAGCAGGAGATACGTGATGAATGAGGGGTCGTCATGATGGATCGTGGCTTCTGGGCAATGCTTTCTTATTTCAGGGTTGGCTTGTCTTTTTCTATCTCGTGTATAACGTTTCCTTTCCTTGGTATTTGGAAAAAAGAATAAAAGTTGTAACAATAAAACATTCTAAACCCAACATAAACCGAACTCCACTACTGCAGACGTTTCCCACTTCAAAGATAGAGAAGGGCGTCGGAAGATTCAGCTGGTGGAGGATGAAGTTAGTTCTATTCAGGCTGTCAGCTGAATTTCATGACCTCTTGTCATTTCATATTTCGAGCGAATCACCTGGAGATATGTTTCATTCGGAATAATTTGAAATCTGTAAATTACTGATTTCTTTTTAAAAAGCTATTCAACCATAAGTTAATGCAATTTTGGGTAAGGGTTAGGTTGGGTAGGAGGTATGTTGGTTCCTTGTAGTTTGTCTTGCTCTGCCTCATAATCAATGTTAAAAAAAAAATGCAGGTGTCTGTCACTATGAAGATAAAAATGTTAAATCATAGAATCATAGAATGGTTTAGGTTGGAAAGGACCTTGAAGATCATCGAGTTCCAACCCCCCTGCCATGGGCAGGGACACCTCCCACCAGACCAGGCTGCGACAGCTTTACTTTTTTTTTTTAACTTTTCCAATTTTTTTATTACCTTTGCTCTTTCACAGATCTTTTCTTCCTTTTTTGTCTGCCTGTCTTAAAAGTAGTTCCCTAACCTTTCATTTCTGGGAGGAAGAAAAAGCCCGTGATGCATAAGAATTGTATTTCGTGTTCTGTGCTCTTGCAGAACTCTTTACAGTGTTACCTATTACCTTCTCATCCTGCAATTTGTCTTAGCTAAGAAAACAAGCCTTCCTTCTTGCTCAAAAGGTTCAAGAAAGCGCAGAATTAGGAGAACATTTTAATTTTGTGCAGCAATCATCCTTCCAAAAAATTATAATTTTTTTTCATTGAAGCAAGTCTTATTGGTAAAAAAAAAACCTACAAAAGGGGAAAGGGGCAGGAAATCTAAATAGAAAAGATTTAAGATTTATTAGTGACTTTTAGCATCATATCTGAGCTCTGAGTAAACTATAAATTTTAATAAAAATAATTGTACTTAAGTACCTTACAGGTGAACCTTTGTGAAAGTAGAAAGCAAACAGACTTTCATGGCAAAGCAGCAGTTGAGTAAGAGTAATATGAAACGTGATTTGAGAGTCTGCATTCTCGAAATGGAATTTTCTTGTCTGCCTATCATATATTAGTTGTAAATGTCTTTTAGCGTTTGAATATACGAGAATAAATGATTTTTCCACTTCATGTAGAGAGTGCAAATGAAATGCATGCTCAATGCAGATTGATCTTTCGCTACATTCTAATCTGTCTGGTGGAGAGTCATTTTCCTTTATACGGTTATTCATTCCTTTACTCTAAAAATTGTCACTCCACTGAATACTTGCTGAGATTTCCGTTCCTGCTGGAGTCAGTAATAAACGCTGTTCAGCTCTAGTGGGAGATGGCTTAGGTTTCGGATAAATGGTCTTTTTGAAGGCGGTAGAAGTTGGCTACTACAGGTGTTTCTGTTCAAAAGAAATCAATAACTCAAATTGAGATCTCGGTAGAATGACAGTTAATGACTCAGTTCCAGTAAAAAAAAATTCAGCTTGATATCATTAAGATTATTAGGCTTGAGAAAATACTCAACGTACTGGTCCACAGAGACTTTGCTTATGACCTGTGTCTTTAAAGTTGTTATCAATGAAAGAAGGGAATGTGTAGATTTGCACTGGATGAGTAAATGATACTTTAAATTGTTTATTCTAAGTTCATTCACAAACACTTCCGTTTCTGTTGTATTTATGTCTGCAAAAGTGCTTATTGATAGATTCATAGGTTTGTGTGTTTAAATGGGTTTAAGGGGTTAATTACTATACAGAGAAGTCTAAATGGGACATTTTAAAATGTTATACGTATTCACATAGATATTTTGAAAAATATACAAGATATTTTGAAAAATATATATATTCATTAGTCTCGTGGAACAGTCTTCCTCATAACTAGTCATGAGGGGATTATTCAGATCATCCTGAAGGATAAAGACTGTCTGCCCCATCATCATCTATTTCTTCACCTGTTTTTCTTTCTGAGGTGTTGAAGTGACAGTCATCTATAAAGTTATCTAATGCTTCCGTTGAAAGATTATGGGTTTATTTCCAGGTGGAAATATTCAGAATATTCAAAATTTCAGACTGAAGCTTTCTCGAATTCTTTTTTCTGCTACTTTAGTTGAAGTTGTTCTCCCCTTTTGGGTAATTAATACAGACGGCAACCTGTCCGTGTGTCTGTTTCGTTGAGGAGTGTCTCAGTGCCTTGGAGAGGGGTGGTGGCATTGGAGGGAAGGATGGGGAGAGAAGAGGGAGCCCACACTGTGTTCCCACTGCTCATCCCCAGAGCGACGAGCCTGCTCTCACCCAGCTTTGAAGAGAAGGGCGAGATTATCTGCTTTGATTGTTTCTCAGGCAAATAGGTGTTCAAGGGAATAAGAGCAGCCAGGATGAAGCCAGCCTGAGGGCAAAGGGAGCGGATGAAGTCAGAGAGGCTTTTGAGGTGAGAGTGATGTAAAACAGGAGGGCATGGGAGCAGAAGTTGCATATGATTTAGAATAAAGAGCAAGGGCTCTGTAGTGCCATATAAAAGAAAGTTTTAATCGCTACTATACCCAAGAAGCCAGGATTTTTGAGTTCTAGAATTCTGAGTTCTAACAGTCGTAGAACCTACAGACCCTATCTGCTTCAGTGGTGGACAGATTTGTAAGGCAAAAGAAATCATTTAAGGCAGCTGAATATTTGGGATTTTATTTCTCTACTTCTTCCCAGGATGTCCTGCGCAGCTGCTGGAAAATTTCCTGAGATCAAAGTATTCACAGCTTACCTCTAATTGTATTTTTTTGCTATTTCTGAGTTTTGAGTACACACAACTGGGAATGGCAACAGTAAAGTGTCTTTTGGTTATGTAAAGAGCCATATAAAAGTCAGTATTCTGAGAAATCATATTAGTGTTCATCTGAGTACCAAACTGAACAGTCACTTGGCAAATAACCTGTTTGTTCCTCTGTTCCACCACCTGAAAGGAGGAGGATGCCATTTTCTCTAAAATGAGGACGTTTAAAACTGTAAATACCTTTTAAATATGTAAAAGGTTTGTGGGACATTCCAATTAAACAGATTGGAACATTCCAATTACACAGAAAATTCATGGAGGAATGTTCTCTGAGTTTGCAACATTTGGATAATGCACTAAAAAAAGAAAAAAGTTGTGGCTTAAAGCCCAGCGTAACTCAGTCCGTTTGTGAATGAGGAAAAAACTCCCGCAGAATTATGTTTCAGTACGTGCTTCGTAGTAGTTTTCCGTTTGGGACAAATAGATCTGTTCAAGGCTGGGGAGAAGGACTGAGGGATTGGTTCTATGCACTCTAGGGGAGAGGGGTGGAAAGGATACTTATTTTTGAGTTTTATGATCCATAGCATTGTCATTTGCTTTATAATGAGAATACCGGAAGTTGGAAAGAACTGGTGTTCCTACAAACCCTCATTGCTTCCAGGAGATCAAAAACATAATTATAAACATCTGTTATCGTTTTAATCACCATCTGTGCATTATTGATACATATAACGTATTTATATCCTATTTATTAACAATAATGAATTGTCAATTTATGTAATGTACAAATCTTAGCTACATGATATATAAAGTACATAAAATCATCATAGAATCATAGAATGGTTTAGGTTGGAAGGGACCTTGAAGATCATCGAGTTCCAACCCCCCTGCCATAGGCAGGGACACCTCCCACCACACCAGGCTGCCCAAGGCCACCTCCAGCCTGGCCTTGAACACCTCCAGGGATGGGGCCTCAACAACCTCTCTGGGCAACCTGGGCCAGTGCCTCACCACCCTCACAGTGAAAAACTTCTTCCTCATGTTCAATCTAAACCTGCCCTCTTCCAGTTTGAAGCCATTCCCCCTTGTCCTATCACTCCATGCCCCAGTAAAAAGTCCCTCCCCAGCTCTCCTGTAGGCCCCCTTTAGGGACTGGAAGGCCGCAATAAGATCTCCCCGGAGCCTTCTCTTCTCCAGGCTGAACAGCCCCAACTCTTTCAGCCTCTCCTCATAGGAGAGGTGCTCCAGCCCTCGGATCATCCTCGTGGCCCTCCTCTGGACACGCTCCAGCAGGTCCATGTCCTTCTTCTGTTGGGGACTCCAGAGTTGGATGCAGTACTCCGGGTGGGGTCTCAAAAAAAATGGGCACACCATGTGAATTAATTGACCAAATTCTTCTCTGTTTTTGTATCACGTGTATGCAGCTAGTTTGTATCGTTCCTGTCCCTTTGGCTTTAGAGTGATTTTGAAGCTGACAAATGTTGTCTGTGTTAAATCAGCCAGCAGGTTGTTTTAAGACTACAAAGATTGACTGCGTTATGCCTGGCTGATCTGTGTTTCAGGCAGCGACTGCTCTGTGTCGGTAACTTTAATACTTATTAACTGCCAGATTAAGATTTGTCTCATTAAAGAGCAATAAACCTAATGTACTGAAGAGTCTATAACAGCTCATCGCAACGTGGTTTTCTGTGCATTGGCATAGTCATCGATGTCCCACAAATACGAGTATTCGTTTGGGTTTGTAGTTTCTCTCAAAGGTGTGAATGCGTAAGTTTTTGCATGCAAAAACATAAAATATTTTAATTAATACTTTGTCTGGAAAAGTGGCATTAGTTTACGTTGCAAGCCATAACAGCACCTGTAAAAAAGAACCTTCTCAAGCACGTACAGATCCCCCTTCCAAGTTTTTGGTTAATAATCCCTTCTGATCTCACCACAAGCGTTACCCTCTTGGACACGGATAATCAAAGCCAGCACAGGCATTTATAAATATCGCTTATGGAAAGTTGTTTTTTTATTTTTTAAACAAATGTGAAACAATGAAGGTGTGATGGGTACTGGTATCTAAAATGGGGAAAGAAAAGTCCAAGTCACGTTGTGTCCGCCTTTATAGTTGTTCCTTATATAGCACAGCCAGCTATGGTCTATTCTTACCAGGGTTTGCAGCGACTTCTACAATGCAACTGTCAAACAATTTCAGCTTAAGGAACAGCAGTGAGGATGGTGGCTGTAGGGGACAAAAGGGCAAGGAGATGGAAACTCTTTTCTAAGGGGCTTCGTGCACCAAGCAGTAAAAAAACTAAAAAAAAAGAGAGAGAAAGATATTGGCCTAAAACCATTCCTAAACTACTACTGCCTCCTCTCACTTCTATTATCATCCAGCTCTGGAGTCCTCAACAGAAGAAGGACATGGACCTGCTGGAGCGTGTCCAGAGGAGGGCCACGAGGATGATGCGAGGGCTGGAGCACCTCTCCTATGAGGAGAGGCTGAAGGAGTTGGGGCTGTTCAGCCTGGAGAAGAGACGGCTCCGGGGAGATCTTATTGTGGCCTTCCAGTCCCTAAAGGGGGCCTACAGGAGAGCTGGGGAAGGACTTTTTACTGGGGCATGGAGTGATAGGACGAGGGGGAATGGCTTCAAACTGGAAGAAGGCAGGTTTAGATTGAACATGAGGAAGAAGTTTTTCACTGTGAGGGTGGTGAGGCACTGGCCCAGGTTGCCCAGAGAGGTTGTTGAGGCCCCATCCCTGGAGGTGTTCAAGGCCAGGCTGGAGGTGGCCTTGGGCAGCCTGGTGCGGTGGGAGGCGTCCCTGCCTATGGCAGGGGGGTTGGAACTCGATGATCTTCAAGGTCCCTTCCAACCTAAACCATTCTATGATTCTATGATTAGCAGAAGTTAAATCTTTTTATAGATATTTACGCAAGAAAACAATGAATTCAGGTGAAGGGTGAGGCTGTACTATTTGGAAATAATTCTGGTGTGATGTCACCTCGTTCTGGCTATCTGCCTCACATTCTGTACATTGTATTGACGTTACGGTGTTAATTTGATTTTAAGTTGACGAGACAAGCCCTGTGTTTGCAGTCGAGCACCTGCTCAATACCTTACTAACTGGAGCCTCGTGTAGGTACCTAAATAGTAACTGAGCCGATTTCTGTGACAACTGCGAGATGTGCAGCCAGGAGCTTTTGCTTAAATTAGTTCTTTGGTAGAATCGCAATTGGCAGGTCTGGGAACGGTGACACTGATGCCTTAAAGGAAGCATACAGCATGCAGGATGATCATTTACCTGTCCGTCAAAGACGAAGAAAGATAAAGCGATGGAAAGAAAGGCCAATTTCCTGTCTGATTGGCAAAGAGAACGCGGAGTTTTGCTTTAAAAGTGTAGTTCCAGTCAATCCCAGATAGCTTCCCTCTATTGGTGGGTTATGGAATAGGAAAGAGATGCGGAGCAGCTCTTTGGGATGTTGTGCAGCCTCTGCCAAAGCTTGGAATGTACCTTCACTGCAGGAAACTCGTGAGACCCCACCTGGAGTACTGCATCCAGCTCTGGAGTCCCCAACAGAAGAAGGACAAGGACCTGCTGGAGCGTGTCCANAGGCCAGGCTGGAGGTGGCCTTGGGCAGCCTGGTGTGGTGGGAGGTGTCCCTGCCTATGGCAGGGGGGTTGGAACTCGATGATCTTCAAGGTCCTTTCCAACCTAAACCATTCTATGATGCTATGAAATCCAGACCTTTGATCATGACTCGTGATGAGAGGGTACTGCCAAGGCACTGATTCTCTGCTGTCACAACAGCTCAGCTCAGCGCTCTGCCGAAAGGGACTGATCAGGTGCACCGCCTCACGCTGCTCGTTTGGTAATGGGTGATATCTAGCGATTCTCATCATTCTTATAAACTTATCCGGGTTCAAGAAATGCTTTGGCAGAATACTTTGGTGCACAGAGGAAGCCAAGAAGCACTTTGATCGTTGATAAAAGAGTACAGTCCACCATGGTAGAATACGAATTTTTGTACTCCCACCATTGAGTGTTGCTGAAGTACGACCAATGAAAGACGGGATGAAATTACTGTCTGTGCTAGTTAATTCAGATTTACTTTTTCAGACATATTCAACAGATACATTTTTCACTTCATTCTGTTCCATGCTGGGCATTCTAACAGAAGTATATCGAATGTATATTTATCCATATCCAGCTGTGTTTCAGGAAAAGAGACTGTAGGTAGCCCTTTTTTTTTTTTTCATAAGGTTTTCAGAGCAGTTAAGAAGGATGGAACAAAACCAAAGCATATTTATCTGTGGGATAAATAACTACATCCATGCGACTCCTAATCTAGGACAGAAAGAGAGGACCTTCTCTCATTTGCTGTTTAAGTTGCCGTGCTACGGGCTTTGAGAATTAGAACCATGTTAATTTATGTTAGATGTCTTTAAACTTAGTTGAAAACCTATTTTGAATATAATTTAGCTCAGATATAAAATACATCTTTAATTTGGCTTCAAAATTTTATTATACCAGGTGATATATAACACAGAAATTATAGATCTCTGCCAGGTGGATTTGCTAAATATAGTTGTTTGAAGAGCTCAGCGTTATTCTGTTGCAGACTTCTTCAAATAATACTTCTTCTCTTTGGCTAAGCAGCATATTTCACATTACTACTGCTGTGCATTAAAACTGTAAATTATTTGGAACCCATTTAAGCAATCCATTTGAGATTTAATTACCTTGAATATAACTGAAGAAATGTGTTCAGTGCATATGATGAAAATGCAGATCTAAATTATATTTCTGATACAGAAGGTACTGTGATGGATTATTAGTGATCTTCCTAAATTAAGTTTTTCCTCTAGTGAATGCGGTTTTTTAAACATTACCATTTGAATTGGCGTTTTGAGAGCTCAGTAAAAACAAGGGATGGTTCTGGATGAAGTTATAGCTAATTTATAAACAGTATAGAAAAACTACAAATTCTTTTGCCCTTGTTCAGGGTTTAATTGTTATCTCTTACTCAGAACAAGAGAGTATCAATATGAGTAAGGGAGGGAGGGATTTTGTGTCACGTACGACATTTTGTCACAATGCCATGTAATCTACAGATCCCCATGCATGAATAGAAAGAACTTTACAATTTGTATATACACTAAGAAAAAAAAAAAGGTATTTGTAAATGAATTTGCAAAGCAGGTCTTTGAAGGGCATAGTAGTTTTCCCATTGGAAAAAAAATGTTTATCTGGTGCTGCTAGAAGGAGGTTTTGCAAACCTGAAAGAAAAACCCCTTGGATTCCATGAGACATATGAATTCATATTGGACTACTGACCTAAGCTGGTCTTGTAATTCTAAAATTTCTAACTAAAATTTCTCAAAGAATTGACTTAAATTAGTTTAGAAAAAGGCTTTTCACAACAATGTATCTGTAAGCCTGTACTTTCCTAGTACAAGTGCAGAACAATCTCATACTGACATAGGACAGAGTAAAGAAGCAGTTGATTATTTCAATTTTATTTCTGTGAGCCTACTAAGAAAAAAACATGCTAGTTAGAACCGAGCTGAGCTAAGTTAGGTTGCTCACTTTTTGACCAGTCTATTCCTTTTCATATCTCACCCTTACTGCTTCAACTTCAACTATTTCAGCATTGAGCCACAGAAGAAAACATCCACTCTGAAAGATGGCAATAAAATTGTGCATCGTTTGTCACTAAAGGATTCCTCACGTACACATTCAGTTTGTGCAGTCTCTTAAGGCTCCATTTTGAGAGTACTTTAT
Organism: Anarhynchus alexandrinus; assembly: GCA_008711295.1. NCBI lineage: Eukaryota > Metazoa > Chordata > Aves > Charadriiformes > Charadriidae > Anarhynchus > Anarhynchus alexandrinus. The sequence continues at coordinate 1,533,440 of VUYV01000185.1, read as the reverse complement.
TATACTTATGGTTTTTTTCTTTATCATTTTTGTTTTGAAACATCTTTTAAGGATTTTAATTTTTTTAAAAATTAAATTTTAATTTACTTTTTTTTTTGCTAAAAGTTCTGTGTCTAACCCGAAGACAAAATGTAGTAGTAAAAAAGATGGAAAATTGTGGATTTTTATGCTGCAATATTAATCATTATCATTGTTGGCCTGTGGGGGTGGCCTATCTATGTGGGGACTATCCAAGTCCATGTTGAGATCATCCCAATATCATTCAAAGCATTTACGTCATATTCTTTTAATGACTGAAGCTTTCTATAAGTTGGAGAATCAGAGCACAGTGAGTTGGGTTAGCTGGTGCAAAGGTAAACCTTTTGTTCCCTTTTTAGTTATTGGATGAGTTGTGTGAAGTTATATTTCTACAGAGGGAGAACTTTGGAGGCCTGAGACCTTACAGAGCAGCTTCTGGCTGCAGGTTGCTGAGATGTTCATAGAATCCCAGGTTGGAAGGGACCTCAAGGATCATCTGGTCCAACCTTTCTTGGCACAAGCCTGGTCTAGACAAGACGGCCCAGCACTATGTCCAGCTGAGTCTTAAAAGTGTCCATTGTTGGGGAATCCACCACTTCCCTGGGGAGATTATTCCAAGGGCTGATTGTTCTCAGTGTGAAAAATTGTCCTCTTGTGTCCAATCAGAATCTTCCCTGGAGTAACTTGTACCCATTACACCTCATCTTTTCTTTGTAAAAAAGGAGTCTCCATCTCATCTAGCCCAGGATTCTATTGGCTTTCTTTGCCACAGCAGCACACCATTCACTCATCTTGAGCTTGTTGTCCACCAGGACCCCCAGGTTCCTTTCCACAGAGCTGCTCCCCAGCCAGGCAGATCCCAGCCTGTGCTGCACGCCTGGATTATGTTTTCCCAGGTGCAAGACCTTACACTTTTCCTCGTTGGACTTCATCAGGTTCTTGTTAGCCCACTCTTCCAGCCTATCCAGGTCTTCCTGCAGGGTGACTCTCCCTTCTCAAGCGTCCACTTCCCCACTCAGTTTGGTGTGATCAGCAAACTTCATCAGGGTACACTTGATGCCATCATCCAGATCACTTATGAAGATATTAAATGGCTTTGGACTCAATATGAGTCCCTGGAGGACCCCAGTTGTGACAGGTTGCCAGTTTGAGAAGGAGCTATTGACCACCACCCTCTGGGTGCAGCTGTCAGCCAGTTCCCACCCGCAGCACAGACCACTTGGCTAGACCTAACGCATGGGTTTCTCTAGGAGGCGATCCTTCATGTAATTCCCCTGGGTAACAAAGTTATCCTAACCAGTGCACCAAGGTGGTTTCTGGGAACATTTTTATGTAAGATAATATAAAGGCAGCCATCTGATGAAGGGATGGGTTCGTGGGACCTGCCGTCCAGATCCAGTATAACCAGAATATGTCCCCACTGCTCAAAGTTGTTGTTTTGGCCAATGGGATTCTTACTAGGAAACTTAGGTATTTCAATTTAGTTCAAGAAATTCTGCATCTAAATAAGCAAAAGTCTTTTTACGATTCCTCTTAGCCTCGGTCCCATCTTGAGTGCAGCAACTGCTGCGATTATTAACTGCAGAATGACTGTGAAGGCCTAAAGAATAACATCGTGGTTTTCAGTATTAGCTGATTTCTGGTTAGCTAACATCCAGTCACACCAAGGTGATAACAAGTCAAAGTAGATCCAGTAATGGTACAGAATTTTATCTGTAAGAGGATACCTGCATATTTTTTTTTTGGTGTTTTCTTGCAATTAGTTGGCCTCTTTCCTGAAAATCCTTTCGAGATTTTTCTGTGGGCGTTATTCTTGCTCATCTGCATATCAACTGGTTTATAACAGTCTAATCAAAATACTGTGATATTTACTTATTTTTCCACTGCCATCTTAGCAGCCAGGATCTCAGAATTAATTTTCCGGTAAAAGTCATTTTTTTGTCACTTAATAGGTAATTGTGTAATAGTAAACATTCTCATAGAAAGCTAATTTAAAGGAGGACTCACCTCCTGAACAAGACAAAGAGAGATGTTTTAGTTTTTAGTGTTTGATACAGCAAATTGATAATGTTTTCTTCTAATTTCCAGTAGATCTTGTATAAGGGTGGGAGCAGAGTGGGGATGTGTCCCATGAACGGCCCTGGGACACGGTTAGAGGACAATCACGTGGGGTGGGTGTGCAGCACTTCTGGAACAGGTTTCCAGATCACAAGGATGATCTTTGCTGATTAATTCCCAAATGTTGCTTCCCCTGATTTGCAGCTTTGTTAAACTGCACCTCAAATGTCTCGTCTGTCTTCTGTACTTCACAGACTTCCGGTACCTAAAGGAGCTCCAGGAGAGCTGGGGTGGGACTCCTTATCAGGGAGTGGAGCGAAAGGATGAGGGGGAATGGTTTTAGACTGAAAGAGAGGAGATTTAGATGAGATATGAGGAAGAAATTCTTGGCTGTGAGGGTGGTGAGGCGCTGGCGCAGGTTGCCCAGAGAAGCTGTGGCTGCCCCATCCCTGGAGGTGTTCAAGGCCAGGTTGGACAGGGCTTGGAGCAACCTGGGCTGGTGGGAGGTGTCCCTGCCCATAGCAGGAGGGGTGGAACGAGATGGTCTTCAAGATCCCTTCCAACCCAAACCATGCTATGATTCTACTTGGACAGTATCAAGGGAGCTGGATCGGTTTTGCCTGTTGCTCTGCTATGGTGCCTTGGAGAACAGTCTCAGATCAGGAAGTCCTGCTACGTGTTTAATAATTTGGGGGATTTTTGATACTAGATCTAAGTAAAATTTATTGCTTTTTGTTCAGTACTATGTGTTTTGATGGATGTATTTATCAATTAAAATATTACATAACAGCAGCTTGACTTCATGAGGCTAAGGCTAGCTGAATAAAATTCCTGACTAGATCTACGTGTTTCCCGATGGTCTGTGGAACTGTATTTGAGTTGATTGGCCATGAAAGCTGTGTGACAAGTGGTACAAATTTAGACACGATAAAATGCATGCCTAGCCAGGCGTGGAAGGCACGGAAGGTTTTCTTATTTTGTTTTCCATCTCAAGTTTATATAGTTCTCTTGCGTTTTACTTGGGCTCTGCTGTCCTTTCTCCTAGTATTAGATAGAAAAATATTTAAGAAAAATAAGTTAAGAAAAAATGTAATTAAAATGTTATATGATCTTCAGAGGTGCTTGTTCGCATTGGAGATGTAATTATCTGTGACTAATCAGTAATGCATTGGAGATATGATTACCTGTGGTTAATCATCCTAGGTATTCTAGCTAAAAATGCGTTATAAAGGAGTTAAAAAAAAAAACCATAAAATCCTTCTGTATTCTCAAAGTTTATTTTTTATTTATTTAATATTTATTTTCTCCATGTTAATTTTTCCATAGAAATCTGGGCTGGATGGATTTTCTTAACAGCTTATGTAAAAGACAGGAGCATAGTTGCATTCTGGAACTGGTTCTGATATCATTGGTGTAAACTTTACTTTCACAGACTTCTGTGGCAGGAGATGCAGCTCCTGAATCTCTCTTTTATTTTTTAGTTTTCTTCCTTTTTTTTCTTTTTTTTTTAGGTATACTGGCCAGAAATGGTTTGTATGTTTTATTTATCAGTTATATGTCCTGATCCGCACTGAGGAGAGAGAGTTCATATATCGCTGATGCGCAAACAAAGAAATGATTGTGGCGGTGCAATTTGTGTGCGTAATTAGCATGTGCATCACAAGAACAATTTCGGCTTCTGCTCAAGATTTGAATCTTTTGCCTTCTTAATGTAGAGAAGAGATCATATAAACAGACAGGGTCAGCTTATGTTTGGCTGGTGGAGTTGGAGATATGTTAGAAAACTTGTGCCCAAAAAGCAGCATGACGTAAAAGAGGTGTGCAGAGATTTGCCTGTATAAAGAACACTTTATGAGCCTCGGAAAGCAGTTTATGTCACTGTATCAAGAGTATTTCTGATATAGACAGTAATAATTGCACTAAGAGGAGCAGAGGTAGTTGTCTGTGAGACCTCTGCTGACTGGAGAGTGGGCGGCTGTAACGCAACCTTCATGTGTGCTATTTTGAGAGCTGAACGTAGCCGGTATTTGGAGTTTTATTTTTATCCATGTAAAATAAAATTCCTTGTCTTGTCATCTTCTGTGTACTTCATTAGTACATTTTCTCAGCGGAATGGTTTATAATAAAATTAAATGAAAGAACTGTACAGCTCTTAGTGTTGAAAGCTACAAAGAAGAATAGTGTTTTGGATTACTTCTTATGGTGTATGTAAAAATGCATGGTCCCAGCAGATTGAGATTTTTACCCGAGGGAAAATATTGGTAAACATAAGCAAAATAAGAACAGTAAATGCTGGATTATATTGCACAAGGTTATTGTGCAGAGGGAACTGTTTGAAAAATACCGAAACCTCTATTTGGCAGGTGAAATCAAACATCAAAGGAGTGTAGAATCTTCTTTATCTTTCCTGGTAATTATTTCTGTGGCTGTAGGTTCTAACGGCCTCGCGAGGATGGTGTTCGGCGGCGGCACTGACTGCCCGTCTCGCGCAGCCGCGCACACACGTGGCACAGCTGAGTCACCTTCTCCGCCGGTGGTTCGATATCATTGTGCAAGTTAAAATAGCGTTTCTTTTGTTCTGTTACTAAACAGCTATTTTCGCATTCTGAACAGCTGAGAGAAATGAATCGCAGCAAACGTTACCTACAGCGCATTACCTTCTGTGGTGTATGAATGATGTGTGATACCCATTTGAAAGCCTTTGTCCTGATTCACTGATTTTCTTTAGGTTTTGAGTTGATTTGACAACACTGAAAACTCTGGAGTTACTCGTGAAGTAAGTAGTGAGGAAGGTAGTGAGCCCATGGAGGAGCTGAATAAATGAGCAAAGCCTGGAGAATACCTGATTATTTGAAAATTTCATGCAGTTGGAAGAATATTTTTCTAATTCTTTTTCTATGAGTAAAAAAGTCTTGAATTGGTAAAATATACTACTATTAAAAGCTTCCCTCAAAGGCTTATAAGCATGAACAGTTTTAATGGGAGGGAGGAATGGAAGAACATTTTCTTCACACTATAAATACTTCAGTTCTTTTTCAATTTTTGAAACAATGGGGGGGAAAAAAGGGGGCATTTTTTTCTGATGAAATTTTTCATTGGATTGCACCTTATTATATCCGTTATCACTATATTGTATTATACTCTTTTTAGTCTGTTATGCTATTGTGCTGGTGAGGCCACATCCGGAGTGCTGTGTCCAGTTCTGGGCTCCCCAGGTCAAGACAGACAGGGAACTGCTGGAGAGGGTCCAGCGGAGGGCTACAAAGATGGTCAGGGGACTGGAGCACCTCTCTGCTGGGGAAAGGCTGAGGGACCTGGGGCTGTTCAGCCTGGAGAGGAGAAGGCTGAGAGGGGATCTCAGCAATGCTTATCAATACCTACAGGGCGGGTGGCAAGAGGATGGGGCCAGACTCTGTTCAGTGGTGCCCAGTGACAGGACAAGAGGGAATGGGCACAAACTGGAACACGGGAAATTCCATCTCAACATGAGAAGGAACTTCTTTCCTTTGAGGGTGGCAGAGCCCTGGCACAGGCTGCCCAGAGAGGTGTGGAGTCTCCTTCTCTGGAGAGATTCCAAACCCACCTGGATGCATTCCTGTGCAACTGCTGTAGGTGACCCTGCTCTGGCAGAGGGGTTGGACCAGATGATCTCCAGAGGTCCCTTCCAGCTCCTGCCATCTTGTGAATCTGGAAATTTCCCGCGCTATACCGTTTCGCTATAATGAAGCCAAAGTACCAGTACTGCCCCCGGATTTCTGATGCAGTTTGTGCCGTCCGAGCGTGCGCTGAGCTCCCGCTGGACGCGGCGGGTGAGGAGCAGCAGCCTGAGGAGGCGGTGCGTGGCCAGCTGCGCCCGCGTAACCGCACTCACGCTGTTAAACACCGCGGTTGTCGCCGAGTGTGACCTTAATGGAATTTATTCCAGTGCAGACTAAGAGCTATTTTTGTTCCTGTGTTGTCATCTCTTTAACTTTCTCTCTTCCATCTCGTCTGTCTCAGAAGGTGAAAAACCAATCTTTACAAAATCTCTCTTCTGCCTCCCTGCCCCAAGCTACTGCAATATTAAGAAATGCTCTCCCTACAGTCTGTGTGTCCCTGAAAATATTTAGGTCCACCTTATTTTTTCCTCTCTGACTTTACAGGGCCTCATACATCACTGCCATTATCGTTCTCCTGTCGTCTCTCCCCCTCTTTTTGGTTTTTCATATAATGCGGAGAGGTGTACAGCATTACTGGTTTCCTGAGGCTTTTTCTGCTGTTATTCTGTGATGAAAATGGCAACGGGCGTTTTGTGATAAACTCTGATATCACGCAACTATGTATTTCCCCGCAGTCCTCGTTCAACGTATATATTTTCAATACTTATTTCTTATTTTCATGCCTTTTAGACAATAGATTATCCAGTGCAGGATTCTTTCCTAGTACTCATGTAGGCTTTTAACATTGAGGGTAATCTTAGAAAAAAAGGACTGAAGGAATTTTAAGGGATTCCCTATATTTACCTGCATGCAGAATTAGCTACTCCAAGAGCATTTATATATTTTCCTCATCTGTTCCTAAAACGTCCCACTGATGGAAAGCCCACAGCCTGCCTGGGTATAGACGCCCATAGTCCAATGGTCACTGAAGAATGACACCAAGTGATGCTTGGACATCCGAAGCCCTGAGCTGCTGAATAAGGAGGCTGCCTACTGTCAGTGCTGTGGGGTGGCCTGAATTGCAGGAAGGTTATATGAATTTTAAGAAGGTGTGCTGATTGATGAGAAGCTCAACATGAGCCGGTAATGCGCAATCCCAGCCCAGAAAGCCAACCGCATCCTGGGCTGCATCAGAAGAAGTGTGGCCAGCAGGTCAAAGGAGGTGATTCTGTCCCTCTACTCCACTCTCGTGAGACCCCACCTGGAGTACTCCAGCTCTGGAGTCCCCAACATAGGAAAGACATGGACCTGTTGGAGTGGGTCCAGAGAAGGCCATGAAGATGACCAGGGGGCTGGAGCCCCTCTGCTGGGGGGACAGGCTGAGAGAGTTGGGGGTGTTCAGCTGGAGAAGAGAAGGCTCCAGGGAAACCTTAGAGCCCCTTCCAGTCCCTGAAGGGACTACAGGAAAGCTGGGGAGGGACTCTTGATCAGGGAGGGGAGTGATGGGACGAGGGGGAACGGTTTTGAACTGAAAGAGGGGAGATTGAGATTAAATATTAGGAAGAAATTCTTGGCTGTGAGGGTGGTGAGCCCCTGGCGCAGGTTGCCCAGAGAAGCTGTGGCTGCCCCATCCCTGGAGGTGTTCAAGGCCAGGTTGGACGGGGCTTGGAGCAACCTGGGCTGGTGGGAGGTGGCCCTGCCCAGGGCAGAGGGTGGAACTCAATGATCTTCAAGGTCCCTTCCAACCTAAACCATTCTATGATTTTATGAAGGATATGTCCTTCAACCACTGGCATATGGGCACAGAGAGGGGAAAAAAGGTGTTGGAAGGGTGGAAGGTATTACACCCATACAGGGGTGCGGTGGCTGCTGGAGGTGGGTCCCCTGTACAGCAGGCTACTTAGTAAGACTTTGGCAGCAGTTTGATGAATTTGTACATTTTACATTTTGTAGTTTACAGTTGGCTGTGATATAGTAATTTGTCCTTAAAAGTAGTCTCAAGCTATATCTTCCGTTCTATTTTTATACAACTAGCATACATAGTTGGGAATTACCCCAATTTTTCAAGTCTGTTTTTCTTATACGTGTGTTGTATATTCATTAATATTTTTCTTACAGGAATTACCCAGTGGTTTAAATACTGCCTTTCATAGTACCTATATTTACAAACTACTAATAGAGTTTTCTATTTAACTAAAATGTGTGTACATTGGAAAATGGCTTAAACTGTTCTCTTCAGAAAATGTTGTGTATAAATAGCTGCTAAACATGTATGTATGACAGATTGATATTTGTTCATGAAAAGAGCACGTTAATATATATTGACTCACACCTGTCGAACATCTTATAAGTAATTATTATCTGGCTATTGCCTATGAGCTCCCTGAAAGGAGGGTGTAGCAAGGGGGTGTCTCTTCTCGCTAGTAACAGGTGATGGGACATGAGGAAATGGCCTCAAGTTGCACCAGGGGAGGTTTAGATTGGAGATTAGGAAAAATGTCTTCACCGAAAGAGTTGTCAAGCACTGGAAGAGGCTGCCCAGGGCAGTGGTGGAATCACCATCCCTGGAGGTATTTAAAAGAGGGGTAGACGTGGTGCTGAGGGACGTGGGTTAGTGGTGGGTTTGGCAGTGTTAGGTTGATGGTTGGACTTGATGATCTTCAAGGTCCCTTCCAACCTAGACAATTCTATAATTCAGTATATAAAATTTATAGGCCTCACATTGTTTTCTATCCAAATCCTTTGTGGCATAAACTGATAATGCTTAGGAGAAAATAAAACTTCTGGCTGCTGTGTGAATGAATGTTTGCCTTCCCTCAGCCAGGGGCTCCTGCCTTCCCTGTCCTGCCAGAAGGCAACAGGAAGGGCTCTACAGGGTTTGAAGGTCCTTATGGGAGCGGTGAGATTTGGGAGAGTTGAAGATGCCGCGTTGATGAACCTACTTGACAAACTAGGCAAGGCAGTGCCAGACACGTGAGTGCCCTCGCTGGGGAAACCGTTTGTTGGGGAACTGGGCATCGCTTAGACACTCTGATGGCTGGACAAAAGATTGGCCTTCTATAGCTCAAGAGCGATTGCCCTCACTTAAGAAATATTGCACAGGGTAAAACACGTTGAGAGAAAATTCAACTTCTATAATGGTTTCTAATTCTGTGCCTTTTTAGTGGATATCTTCATTTATTCTTGTGAGGTACTTGAGTGATGCGTAAAGAACTGGTGGTGTGGGCAGGAGCAATTCTGGTGTCAGCACTGTGGAGATGAAAAAATGGAATAAATCTGTGGTGATGGAAGGACTTGAACTTGGATCTCTACTTTCTGTCGTTTTCCTGTTATAGAGGATCCTCCTCAGTAGTCTGATAGGTGAGCGACAGGAAGTGTGAATACAGGGAAAACCTGGGATTGACGTTGCAACCTGCTCTGAATAAAAACATGAAACTGTACAAGGAATGACCTGTTTAACATTTCTTGTTAATCAGATGGCATGTCTACATTTAATAGGTCAAGCAGCAACTGGGAAAACTCAGCAGTTGCATTAACCTGTGTCCTTTCACAGATTTTCTGACGTTATGGGTTGTTATACTTGACCTAATCTCTCTTTGGCCTGCAGAAGTGTTTCTCCAGAGTAAAAGCTTTCTTTTTGCTTTCTTGATATAATATATTAACACACCACTTTCTTTTCTTGTAGGGTGCTTTGAGTGTTGCATCAAATGCCTGGGAGGTATTCCCTACGCATCTTTGATTGCCACCATCCTGCTGTATGCTGGAGTCGCGCTCTTCTGTGGCTGTGGCCATGAAGCACTTTCAGGAACCGTCAACATTCTGCAAACCTACTTTGAGATGACAAGAGCTGCAGGAGATGTTATTGATGTCTTTACCATGTAAGTTACTCGTTTCTTTTCATTCTTTCCTGTTAAAACTGCTAAAAATTCCACAGCGGATATAAATTTGACGCAAGAAAAAGTGTTGGAATGAAAATCATAGAAAGAATGATTTGGATAAGCTCAGCATATGAAATTTTGACAGAGCTGATATTTTTACTATTTACAAGCAATTTGTAATACTATTTAATACCCCATAGTTATAATTTAATTTATCACTAAACATTGCTTCATATAATATTGATGAAACTGTTCCATACATGCTTGCTTTTATCCTTTTTCTCCTGTGATTTCTTTGCTGAAATGTGTAAAAAATACCAAAAAAACCCCCACCAACCCCCCCAAAAACCCATCTCTATATTCTAAATAGATAAAGCAGGAGTGTGTAACAAGTAACAGGTCAGTTCTGGGAGTAAATGCAGTAGCCAAGTAACTGAAGAGTTGTGCAGGACCCTGAGACTTGAAATGTCAAAATTCTCTTGCCTCTGTTTGTTTTTTTTTTTCCGAATTCATCTGTTTTGAAGTTTTCATGCTTTGCTACTCCTGAAAAACTATTTCCGGAAGGCCTTCGTTTGGTTTGGGTTTGTTCTTGGTTTTCTCAGATATTTGAAATCCTAATTCTTATCTGACTGCTAATGGTCGTAACTAAAGCTGAAGAATCCTATCTTCAAATTCGTACGCCTGTTCTTTCACGAATTTTTCCTGGAGAAGTCAAGTGATTTGGTCACCCATCAAAACATTGTCCTCTTATGGTGGATAGTTCCATGATAATGGCAGCTCAGTGCTTAGCAGTGGTCAAAAAGCCAATCAAGTACCAGGAACTACTGGGAAAATCATAGAGAAACAGAGAACATGCTTATGCCATTGTATAAACCCATCTTTTATCCATATCATTAATACTGTGTACAATATTGGTGCCCCAAAGAAGGAAAAAAAAAAATTATTAGAGTTACAGAACAGAGGCTCTATGGTTAAAAATGGAGTATAGTAGAACTCTTCAATCGAGAGAAAGAGTGATTTGGAGCTGTCGGGCTAAAGGTCTGTAAATTCACGGTTATGAATAAGGTGCGCAAGGTTAGGTTGTCTTTCTTTTCCAGTACAAGAAGTTTGAGGTATCAGAGGAAACTAGTAGGCACCAGGTTCAGAAGGAACAAGTGACGGTTCTTCAATTGCTGTGTAGCAGACCTGTGAAGTTAGTTGCATATTGTTGATGCCAAAAGCTTCTATGGGTTCAAGGGAAGACTGGATAATCTTGAAAGACAAATCCATTGATGGTTGCTAATGGCATACAGACTTATCCAGCTCAGGAAGTCCCAGAAGCTAGAACAGTGTTGGGGTTATCCTATCGACTTGCCTCTTCTTGCTTTTATATATTCATTTTTTGAGATAGGAAAATGGACAAGATATATATTTGGGTCTGACCTGGTACCACTGTTTTAATGATAGCTAAAACCAGAATCTCAAATATCCTCTAACTTGTGTAGTGCTGTATTATCAACACCCTTTCCAAAGCTCCTCTGTCCATGAATCAGTTCTATTGTTTGTGGAATTAGTAGCCAGAAGGGAGAATGTACTAGACAACTATGTCACTGCTATGCCGTATCCAAATTTCTTCTTAGGACCAAGGAATGTAGTCCTTGTATAATAACATATTGGGTTGGTGGGAAGTATGTGACTTCTGCTTCGCCTTTCTTGGCTTGTCATTTAGAATAATGGGTCTGACTTGACTCGGCGGCTAAGGTTCATTGTTATCCTGAATGAGAGATCAGTCATTTTATTAGGCTCTAACTTATTTTATTAGTCCCTAGGAAGCCATTAGTGCAGAACAGCCACAAATCGATGCTTTCTCTTCACAGCAAGTTTTCCAGCTTCCCTCTGTCAAGTACTTAAGTGAAAATATCAGTCAGGAGCCATAGTTCAAATGCACATAATTCACTGGAAATGATTAAGGAACTGTAAAGGTGATTTATTTTTTTTTCTTGGCATTTGATGGTTTGGCTAAGCTAGTAGCTTTTTGGTTTGTTTGTTTATTGTTTACTTAAAAGTATACAAAACCCCGTTCTTTCCTTGGCAGACCTACTGGAATTGAAATTTCCCTTTATTCAGTTATGAACGATGTCTCTAAAGTTATGTCTTCAAGGGAGGAGGGGCAAATATTTTGACTAAAAGCAAATGAGCCATTGCTTTTAACTGGGTAAACTGTGTGATTCTCAAAGAAATTTGCACACCTTAATTTTCTACCCGCTGAAGTAGATATTACTCTGCTTTTTAAAATAATTTTTGTAAGGAGAAGAAATACTTAATATTTTGTCGCAACTATGGATTAGCTGTTGATGGTACAAAAGCCTTATCATAATTACATTGCTTTGAAAGGCCAAAAAGCAGAAAGAAAAATTACGATGGTAGAAACAAACAGTGCAGCGCCTACATTCTTAAAACTATACGTGTTGACATGGAAATAAAACCAAGTTGGTTGTCGTTCTGATTAGAAATAATAAAAATAAATCTAGTCATGTGCCCTACTAAATTATAGGTTTTTTAATATTATTTAAGACATTTTGGCTCTTAACGCTTGTCGTGGTGGGAAGTGGCTCAGGCTGACCTGGAGCCCGCCCTTCTGTGACAACCGTGTCAGGCAGATGCTGCGGCGGAGCGAAGTGCGTTAGATTCTGGTTAATCACCCTTCTGGTTCCTTTCTATATTTTTATTAGCGCAGTGGATTTCCCAATGTCATTCAGAATAAAAATCAATCCCTATCTGAGAGCTACTTATGTGGGTGGTAAGAAATAAGGGTTTTTTTTCTAACTGTGCCCGCAACTCTGTTTGTTCTGAACTCAAATAACACAACTCACAAGCCACCCTGCATCTTTTATCTTTGTCAATACAGCTGCTCCTTGCAATTTAAAAGAAGCAGCGGACCCCTGTAGAGAAACGAGGGCATAATGAGGGCATCAACAAGATCTGAAACACTCTTGAAGTGCCTAGAATAAAAGCCAAAGTACCTAAAACCAAACAAAGCTATTCAGAAATGTCTGTGGCGATGTCCCTGAGGGCATCAGCTGACTGTCCCTGCCTGCCCTCTTGAATTTCTTCAGGCTGACACAGGTAAAACAGGTACTCTAAACTCTTGAAAACTTAAGTAAATCAAATGTATTCAAATTCAAGAGAACACATACCATACAAAGAGGTATTCCTCATGGAGAACGCATGTCCTCAAAAATCCCAAAGCTGGATGAGGTAGACTCTTCTCTTTCTCCGCAGTCGTTTCTGATTCCATGAAACTTTAATAAATTGGGTGGTTGTAAAAAACATTTGAAATTATCAACAAGTGACCTTTTCATTGGGACAAATGGCTAATGATACTGCTTTCTGAATCAGTTTTGTGAAATTTTGTTCCCTCTGGTCCCAGACTTCTTCACTATCAACATTATCACTGCTCTAACGGTAGCTGCTTCCCACCAACCCCCCTGCCAAGTGAAGAAATGCCTCTTTGGGCATGTCAAGTACAGAAGTCATAAAGTGTTGTCTGGGATGTGGATTCCTTCAGTGGATGTAGAGTAGTTATTTTAGTTCCTTGCAATTCAAAGAGATGCTAAAAAAAATAAATATGGTGGTTTAAATTATTCTGCAAACTGCCTTTATGATATTTTAACTGGAAGAGGTGAATGGTTTACGTTGCCGACTGTCAGTTAAACGGCTCCGTAGGCTTCACTGAAATGGAGTAATCTGCTCGAGGCAGATGTGGTATTCGGTCATTCTTCTAACAACTCACCAAACTGCAGTGAACACTGTATCTGCAAAGTACTGGGTATAACCAGGGTCGCTTACTTCATCACTGATTTTGGCACGATTCCGAAGTCAGCACAAGTAGATGTATGATCATCAAACATGTATTATATGAGCTGGATTTTTATATTTTTCTGATGTTTGGAACAAATTCCAGAAGATGTTTTTTAGGAAAGTGCCAAGCCACTCTCTGTGGCAATTGAAAAGTCGTGGCAGTCAGGTGAAGTCCCCGGTGACTGGGAAAGGGGACACATTGCACCCGTTTTTAAAAAGGGTAGAAAGGACCCTGGGAACTACCGACCTGTCAGCCTCGCCTCTGTACCTGGGGAGATCATGGAACAGATCCTCCTAGAAGGTATGCTGAGGCACATGGAGGACAGGGAGGTGATTTGGGACAGCCAGCATGGCTTCACCAAGGGCAAGTCCTGCCTGACGAACCTAGTGGCCTTCAATGATGGAGTGACTGCATCAGTGGACAAGGGAAGAGCTACAGGTGTCATCTGTCTGGACTTCTGTGAGGCCGTTGAGAGAGGTACAGGTTTGATGGGTGGACAGTTTGGTGGATGAGGAATACTGTCTCACATCCAGAGACTAGTGGTCTATGGCTTGAGGTCTAGATGGAAGTTGGTGACAAGTGGTGTCCCTTAGGGGTCCGTATTAGGACCAGTACTGTTCAATATCTTCATCAATGATGTAGGCAGTGGGATCGAGTGCACCCTCAGCAAGTTTGCCGACAACACCAAGCTGAGGTGTATTTTACAGGCCTGAGGGATGGGATGCCATCCAGAGGGACCTGGACAGGTTCGAGAATTGGGCTTATGTGAACCTCATGAGATTCAACAAGGCCAAGTGCAGGGTCCTGAAACTGGGTTGGGGCAATCCCTGGTATCAATACGGGCTGGGGGGTGAAGGGATGGAAAGCAGTCTTGCTAAGAAGGACGTGGAGGTAGTGGTGGATGAAAAGCTGGCAGTGTGTGCTGGCAGCCCAGAAAGCCCCCCCCATCCCGGGCTGCATCCCCAGCAGTGTGGCCAGCAGGGCGAGGGGGGGATTCTGCCCCTCTGCTCTGCTCTGGGGAGACCCCCCTGCAGTGCTGCCTCCAGCTCTGGGGGTCCCAACAGCAGAAGGACATGGACCTGTTGGACGGGGTCCAGAGGAGGGCCAAGAAGATGCTGTGAGGGCTGGAGCCCCCCTGCTGGGAGGACAGGCTGGGAGAGTTGGGGGGGTTCAGCCTGGAGAAAAAAGGGTCTGGGGAGAACTTATTGCAGCCTTCCAGTGCTTAAAGGGGGCCTACAGGAAAGATGGAGACAAACTTTTTAGCAGGGCCTGTTATGGTAGGACAAGGGATAATCGCTTTAAACTAAAAGAGTAGATTTAGACTAGATAAGAGGAAGAAATTCTTTACTGTGAGGGTGGGGAGACACCAGCACATGTTGCCCCGAGAGGTGGTGGCTGCCCCATCCCTGGAAACATTCCAGGCCAGGTTGGACGGGGCTCTGAGCATCCTAATCTATCAGAACCATAGAATCATAGAATGGTTTAGGTTGGAAAGGACCTTGAAGATCATCGAGTTCCAACCCCCCTGCCATAGGCAGGGACACCTCCCACCAGAACAGGCTGCCCAAGGCCACCTCCAGCCTGGCCTTGAACACCTCCAGGGATGGGGCCTCAACAACCTCTCTGGGCAACCTGGGACAGTGCCTCACCACCCTCAAAGGGAAAAACTTCTTCCTAATGTTCAATCTAAACCTGCCCTCTTCCAGTTTGAAGCCATTCCCCCTCGTCCTATCACTCCATGCCCCAGTAAAAAGTCCTTCCCCAGCTCTCCTGTAGGCCCCCTTTAGGCACTGGAAGGTCTCAATAAGATCTCCCCAGAGATTTAGTTGAAGATGTCCCTGCTCGTGGCAGGGGGGTTGGACTAGATGGCCTTTAAAGGTCCCTTCCAACCCAAACTGTTCTATGAAATCAGCAGCACAAGGTATGTTTGGTGTATTTCCCAACAGCATCTTTTCACAGTTCTTTCTTTTTAGTATGCAAGGCCAGCTAGTGCCATCTGTCACATGTTTGTGATATATAGGCCAGGAAACAAGGGAATCACGGTCTTATAGTGGAAAAGGAAGAAATCTTCCTCATAGAAACATCAACAACATTTTCCTACTACAGTCAGAGCTAATTCAGGCCATTGTAAATTCACTTCCCTTTAAAGGTGTGAAACCAAATAGTAAACTAAATGAAGTTACAGGCTGTAAATCTGTTGTCACTATCTTCTCTGCTGGAAGTGCCGCAGACAATCTACTGGAGCCACTTTCCTACAGCTAAAAATGTCCTTCCCTTCAAAACGTGAAAGCCTGTGTTTCAGATGCTGGTGTGTCCCAGTTTGCCGATAACCTCTCTGTTAGTCAGTGCATAGTCATTGTTTATTAAAAGGATATTGTTTAGTAATATGCATATACATGTGCAACTATTTCTTTTGAGGAAAAGCGTAAGAGCACACAGAGAAGCTTTTATATCCCCCCTCAGTGTTTGGAAGCAGTGTTTTGAGAGGTAGATAAACGGATGTTATTCTGATCTTTTGCTGTTCTTTCTTTTTGTTGGCTTTGCAGCTATCACAAGTTAAATATTGGTACCACTAAAAATATTATCGTTGTCATTAATAGTAATGCAATACTGTGAAAGGTATTACAATGAGACCTGTAGTAAAGGCTGGCTGATATGAAATATGGTATTTATAAATATTTGCATTAGATGATGTGATGGTTCTGTCTTAGTCCTCTACTTAGTATGCAATAGCACTAACCTGGTTTTCCCTATACACGTTTGTTCTCTTACAAAAGCTTGGCGTTCTTTAAATTTGGACTTAAATTATGTTTTAAACGCTATTCCTATCATGGGAAGCAAAACATGTAAGGCTCCGTATGAGGACCAGCAATTGCTAACTCATGCAAGGCTGTGTCATAGGATGTCTGGAAACAGCAACCATCCTACAGAGCCCTGGCAGATGACCCCACGGGTTCTGTAAGGAGAACGTTCTTTGGGGCACCGATTCAGCTACCTGAGCCTGTGAGCAGGAAGAAGAGACAGAAAAGAAGTGGGGATGTACACGGTTTGCATATAGCAAACTAGTGGGATGACTACCTGTGGTTGACGTCCAGGCTTGTATAGTCATTGGAGAGATGTACTGCCTTTTTGGAGGTGTATACTGCCTTTAGGTAAGGAATGTTTTCACACTCCTCATTAGTTCATAGTAACCAAGTAGTTATTTAAACAAGAGTTTACATTTCCTTCATATAGCAAATTAATATATTATCTAGGGAGTGTGATCTAAAGTTTTTAGCTTCATATCTGTAAAATTGACATTAAAAGGTTTTTATGAAATTATAGTTTTATATATAAAATAATTATTTTTAAAGTGTGCCGCCTTATCATTATGTTTGTTTTCTGATAATTGATTTTATCATTGCGTTAGGTCAATTCAACACCTCTAAAAGTATCTGTAAAAAGTTCTATATCTGAAAAAAAAAGTTATAAATACCAGCAAAAACATTTTATTACAAAATATTTTGCAAATGCAATGCTTGGAAACTATCCTTAAAATCCCCGAATATTACTACTTTGATAAACGTTGAGTGTAGTTCCTTCTGTGACAGCAAAGAATTGTCAATGAATCTTATTTCACCTAAGCGTTGTAGAAATCCTAGCTTGACGTACGTCTGCTGCGTGTGCCGCGTAGGCTGATAACCAACGTGCACCGTGGAAAATGGGCAGCGGCGAGCTGAGAACTGCCTTACTCAAACCCTCTTTTGAAATCCCCAGCCAGCCTGCTCTCCTGGTGGTTTTGAGATGCGAGCGCTGAGGATGTCATCCGGAGTTAAGCGGAGGAGTCTTATGGCTTCATATACATCCGAAAGCCGTATTGGCACAACCGAAACTGAGCGGTACACCTAAATACTCGGTGCTAATAACTTGCTGTTCATAGAATATGAATTTCAGGGACCTATTTTGGACTGAGTCTCGCCTGATAGAATGGACTGAACGTCCATTAGCGGCTGGAGAGCAGTCGGAGCACTCCTGGAGCATACTTCTCATTTAGCTTAATTGGGAAGGGATCCGCGTCGTGCCCTCTGAAAAGCGCGATGCAAACCGTATCGCAATAAGTGGGGACAGCTGCGGGACTCGCTTAAAACGAGTGAAAAAAATCCATTGCTGAGCCAATACGCCAAGGGGAATGTACCCATAATCCCCCGTGCTATAAAGTTAAAGCTTTTTCCCCTGAGCTCAGTGGTAAAAAGACTTCTAACAAGGCTAATGACAATTCCCACTAATAGCGCTCATTGAGTTCTTGTCCCTGCGTTCTGACCATGCGTAGAAGAATGACAGAAGAATGCCAACCGCATCCTGGGCTGCATCAAAAGAAGTGTGGCCAGCAGGGCGAGGGAGGTGATTCTGCCCCTCTACTCCACTCTAGTGAGACCCCAGCTGGAGTACTGCGTCCAGCTCTGGA
>VUYV01000185.1:1486739-1515386 GCA_008711295.1 Anarhynchus alexandrinus | reverse complement strand
AGGAAGAAGTTTTTCACTGTGAGGGTGGTGAGGCACTGGCACAGGTTGCCCAGAGAGGTTGTTGAGGCCCCATCCCTGGAGGTGTTCAAGGCCAGGCTGGAGGTGGCCTTGGGCAGCCTGGTGTGGTGGGAGGTGTCCCTGCCTATGGCAGGGGGGTTGGAACTCGATGATCTTCAAGGTCCTTTCCAACCTAAACCATTCTATGATTCTATGATTCTATGAAGTTATCTCTGCAGGGAAGGCCCAACTTTGGCACGCGTCTCCTGTTTGTGTATTATAATTTGACAGGAACCACCAGAGAGAGCATGAGATCATTGAAAGATGCATCTTTCAGTTTTAAAAAAAATGCAGTTTACTTAAGGAGAACATCTCCTGTTTCACTGGAATGGTTCAGTCATGCATAAAAAGTAAAACCGAACTAATATAACATATTAAAGATTAGATGGAGAACGTGGCGTTTCAGATCTGGTATCATTCGATGGGTGCACCAAACCTGACAAAACATGCCAGCACCTGAGAATATGGCCTCTGCAAGATTATACGGTGCTGAAAAGTCACATTTACTACCAGCTCAGCTGTATTCTGTCGCCTAGTGCTCTGTATTCTGCTAAAAGCAAAACCAGTAAGAAGCTACGTGAACAAAATTTAGGATTTGGGAGGTGCCTGCAAAAACGTGGTCCTCGTTTAATGAAATAATTCAATAGGGAGATTCATCGCAGCGCATGTGAATAACAACAGAATGATCTTACATAAAGAATTTTTTTTGTCTTCCTCCGTGCAGATACAGTCCACTACTTTTAGGCAGGCAGCTGTATTATTTATTACGGTGTTAAGCAGCTCTCTTTCTTGGCTGCCTGGAATTCTGGGTTGGCTATAATCACTGCACGCCTGTGACTTGAAGCATTTGCTGCCGACCTTTCTCAGCAGGCGGTTCGTCTTCCTAGGTCCAGTCTTTTTCTCTTTTAAGTGCCTTTATTTCCTTTTTGGCTTAGTTTACTTTATAAGCATGTAAAAATGAAAGCATATGTTCCTTTTTAATATACATATTGCTAAATCTTGCTTGATGTGCCACGCAGAGCTAAGATAACTGGTCTTTCCACGGGAGATCTCAAAAGGGTAAAATTAACTCTTATCGTCCAAATCTGGACTTTTACTGTCAGGTTGTCAGTCTTACGCTATCAGTATTTACTCTCTGTGACTCCAAGTTCACATTTGTAATAATGACATACGTACAAATCCTGTGATATGCTTTTGCCACACTGTTATACTCTTTATTGCTATGGGAAGTTGCCGGGGAATTCAGTATATGTAGCGCACAACACCATCACGGAACTCTGCCAGAAATCTGCACGTTACTGTGCCCTGATTCCAGTCTTTTTTTTGGCCTTCTTCAGGCGAAGAGGGCTCCAGATTCCTTCCATAATTAGCATCTTCAAAACTGTTTCTGAGAAAGTAGTCTTGCTCGAGGTGAGCAGACAGAACAAGCCTGGATGATCAGAAACAACTTTGAGAAGCAGCCTTGTCCTTATGTCACAGTCAGAATTTTGTGGTTTGGACCCAACCGTTTCACGATTATTTAAATTCTTATCATAAAATCATAGAATGGTTTAGGTTGGAAAGGACCTTGAAGATCATCGAGTTCCAACCCCCCTGCCATAGGCAGGGACACCTCCCACCACACCAGGCTGCCCAAGGCCACCTCCAGCCTGGCCTTGAACACCTCCAGGGATGGGGCCTCAACAACCTCTCTGGGCAACCTGGGACAGTGCCTCACCACCCTCACAGTGAAAAACTTCTTCCTCATGTTCAGTCTAAACCTGCCCTCTTCCAGTTTGAAGCCGTTCCCCCTCGTCCTATCACTCCATGCCCCAGTAAAAAGTCCTTCCCCAGCTCTCCTGGAGCCCCTTTAGGTACTGAAAGGCCGCAATGAGATCTCCCCGGAGCCTTCTCGTCTCCAGGCTGAACAGCCCCAACTCTTTCAGCCTCTCCTCATAGGAGAGGTGCTCCAGCCCTCGCATCATCCTCGTGGCCCTCCTCTGGACCCGCTCCAGCAGGTCCATGTCCTTCTTGTGTTGGGGACTCCAGAGCTGGATGCAGTACTCCAGGTGGGGTCTCAGTACTCCAGGTGGGGTCTCTCTTATTCTGGATCCTTTCCTGTTCCAAGAAAGTGAGAAGATTCCCAGGGCAGAAATGTGGCATGCACTGCTCCTGCTCCTCTTCCATTAGCTTGTGAATTCTCTGCTGCTTTTAGAGGTGCTCCATGAAATCTCAGCTCAACTGTTCCATTCCTAGGAAGGAAGCAGCCTTCAGAGGATGATGATTTAGGGTTTTATTCTGCATACCTGTAGAGAGTTGTACGCCACAAATTAATCTGTTAAAATCAATGGGACCTTCTGGCACATCAGCTGATGTTCAGAGTAGAATAACAAAATCTGATTCTTGCAGAGTGTGAGTGTAACTCACGTGTTATAGTATGATGACCTCTTCTTTATATAATTCACATAACTGAGCAAATGATTCGTATGGTTGCATACAAAATTTCTTCCAGAAATACAGAATAGTAAGATTCTGATTTCTTTTTATTAAGTTTTATTTCTACTTGAATAAAAAATACTTTTAGGTCTTTGTTGGTCTTGTCCTTTATCTGCTGTTGATCCTTTCTCCTTTTATCATTTCCCAGCAAGCTTTTACTGAGCATTCTGTGCTCCAGTTTTGTTTTCTTTCCACCTGAAATTTAGAAGTTTAGCCTCTGTATTAACCTCATCCCAGAAAAATCCCTCATGGACCTGCGCTGACATTTTCTTACTAGTTTCATTTTTCTCTTCTCCACAGTGAGGACATTTCTGTTTCTTTCGCTTCATTTATGTTGTTACCTGGAGTTTTTTGGTCTTACTTTGCAGGTAGTACGGGATTATTAGTAAATCCTTCTTTCTCTCTGCGGGCTGCATCTTTTCCTTCTCAAGTTTGCCGTTGCTTGTTTCCTCCTATGCTAACAATTCCTCTGTGCTTCATGGTAGAACATCATCTTTGCTCAAACTGCTTAAGCGAATAATGTCATGAACTTACACCAAGAAACTGTTCCCAGACGGTTTGCAGGAGAGCCTGAGCACCTCTCTTAAAAACTTCCATGGGACATGGCTTCTTCATACCCTAAACAAACCTTCTTGCTTGCAAACATCCCCTCATGTCTTGTCTCTCTTCAAAAAACACATTTGCACAACTGTTTCTGCAAGCTTGAGCTAGGCGGAGGGGGCAGGCTGCCTCTTAGGATCAGCCCCTCAGAGGGCGAGAGGATCAGCGTGGAGACCAGCAAACGTTGCTGTTTTACTGAGTAACGGAGATTATTGTGCGTTCTAGATGTGAACATCAACTCCTCAAAGCCCCTTCTGATTGAAAAAAAAAAAAAATCGATGAAAAAAACCCAACCTCCCCAAAAAGGCAAAATTGGCCTACCCCAAAGGTAGTGATGATGCGTGTTTCTCATCATTCTAAATTGTCTATGCCAGCTATAAGAAATAGCAATTGTTATTTATGAATTGTGTTATGATAAGCACAGAATCATAGAATTTAGGCTGGAAGGGACCTTGAAGATCTTCGAACTCCCCCTGCCCTGGGCAGGGACACCTCCCACCAGCCCAGGTTGCTCCAAGCCCCGTCCAGCCTGGCCTTGAACAACTCCAGGGATGGGGCAGCCACAGCTTCTCTGGGCAATTTCCATGCCTCACCACCCTCACAGCCAAGAATTTCTTCCTAATATCTCATCTAAATCTCCCTTCTTCCAGTTTGAAGCCGTTCCCCCTCTTCCTATCACTACGTGCCCTAACCAACTTTTTAGTACTTTGATAGCTTGGGTATTTTATTTTCCTTATTTTGTGTTTTTTTTTTTTAGCTTGGAAATAGGTATAATTGCCTAAATCTACTTGCATTCAGGGAGTCTAGCTACAGTTTACTGGTAATTATGTACTATTCAGGACCTGTAGTATCTGAATGACATTATCTATTTGGAGAAGTTACGTTAAAAATTCAGGAAGAAAAATGTGAGGATGAACTATAAATGCCAGAAAACTAGTTCCACAGTAAATATCCAGTACTCTGGTGGGTTAGGCTAATCAAAGCTTCTGTAATAGTCGGCTTCTATCTCTTGTTCAAGCTGAAACATACACATATTTATTTGAACAAAAAAGTTTTTCTGGGCACCATGAGAATCACGTCACAGAGGAAACTAATGTGTTGTGGCTTTTTTTGTTGCTGGTAATTGCAAATAAATGTCTGCAATGCATTCCTCTATTAGGGAAATTAAAGGTAAATATCCCTAGCTAGTATGTAGATTGTTCCAAAGCAATATTAATAATTTTGATAGAAAAATGTATATTGGCGTGCATTGGCTGGGCACCATCCTTTGACATTGAGGGTAGAAAGTATACCATGATTAGACTGAATAGTGCAAATGCTTCAGGGTTCCTGCTCCTTTTAGGACACACAATAAAAGATAAAGGGTCAATGTTAACAGTTCTTGGCTTATCTGTTGGGGTAGTAAATCCGTTTATTATGGTGGAGCAGTATTGATTTACTCCAGTGAAGCAACTAGATCCTCAAGCTCAAACGTTATTACTTCTAGACATAGTTAACAGAAGCTAATTATGAATATTGAAATATTTTCAAAACAGGATGTAATAATTATGAGCTCAGGAGACCGAAGGAGTCTCAACAACAAAAAAAATAACTAATTTGTTACAACATGCTTTTTTTCGAAGCCTGCTAAACATAGGCATGATCATTCAACAATTAATCTTATTGCTTGCTGCTTTATTTTATTTTTTAATCCTTGAATTTGCCAAAGCACCAAGAAAATACACAGCAGGAAATCTGCAACACTGATCTGTCTCACTGAGAATATTTTCACTCGCCTCTGACTTGTCTCTGCTGGGATTGTCTACTCTGTGCTCAGCTACAACCTGTTCCTTGAGATGTTAGCATTGATGGCTTCCATCAATACCTTCTGTCAGAGGAAGAAAGTGTTTTCTCTAAAGCTATTTTAATACTCCTCTTGTTGGATAGAATCCAGATTCAAATTAATGAATGAGGAAGTCCGCTTAATATGGAATAATTAATGACCCAGCAGCAGAAAAGGAACTAAAAATTGAAAGATCAGCTTGATTTAAATCACAAAATGAAAACGGTGATGTTTGTGTTTTTAACGTTTCTGGAAATAGCGTTGTGAGGAAAATCGGATCTGGAACCCATGGAGCCGCTACAAGATTAGGACAGTATGCAAAATATGTTTTAGATTATTCTGTAAAAAAAAAGGCTTTTACTAATTTCAAGATGTTTTTCACAATTAATTTACGTTTAGATAATAATTCAGCTTATTCTACCCAGCAACGTAGGTTAACATGTGAAGACTGCATGATCCACGCAAATTTGTAAAAATCAGGATTGTCTTCGCTATCTTCACTGACTGCCTTTTAATAGAAATGTTTCATGGCTTCATATAATACCCCTAGGACTCCTGTGTTTAGCGAACAGGTATGCAAGGTCTGAGCAACCTGGGCTGGTGGGAGGTGTCCCTGCCCAGGGCAGGGCGGTTGGGACTAGATGATCTTTATGGTCCCTTCCAACTCTAACCATGCTGTGATTCGATGATTTCTTTTTGTCCTTCTCATTCAGCGTAGCTTTCGTCTTCACCTAGTGTATATCTTTCCGAGGAGTACAGAATTTATCTTTATAATCTCGATTCTTCTTCCTTGGCTCCTTCCCCACCTCTTCCCTCCCGTTCCAGCCTACGCCAGGGTGAGCCCTGCTTGTCCTTTTTCTTTGTCCTTACCCACCTCGCCCCTTGGCTCTTGTTCATCGCCCCTTCTGCCATTCCCTTCCACCTCCCTGCTTGCTGTCGTGCTCTGTCTGCAGCATTCGAGACTTCGCTGAAACACAGATGGCAATTAATCTCCCTGAGTTCATCCACAAAGAATCACATTTTATTTTAAAGAGAGGCAATCTCCCTTTTACAAGGCCTATATTTTATTGTCTATTCTAATTTCCTCGGAAAATCAAAGTTTATGTGAAATTTATTAGATGCTGCAGAATAATTTAATACCAACGCTATCTTCAAAACTATATATCTGTAAAATGTTACTGTTGTAATATGTTTTCTTTAAATACAGCACAGACTAAACGTAGTTATATTGCACTACAATTCTATCTGACTTTTAAAGAGGTCATTGAATGATTGTTCCACAATTTTTGTTTATAGTTTTGCTCTTTGCATTATACGAGATCTGTTCTCCATGGAGTAAGTCGGGCTATTTCCTCGCACGTAGTCTGATCAGTAGAGATTTTACTACTCTCTGCAGAGAGTGTGTGAGGAAGAAATTGATTTTTATATTTGGCTAATGTGTAGCTATATATATATATTTTCCTTGTAGAAGGCTTAAGCGAAAGTTATTCCTTTAGTTACACATAAGGCTGAGGAAAAAGCAGAGCTCTTTTAGTACCCTTTTTGATACAAGCGGCTCAGTGGGAGGCTCAGCACAGATGGTTTAAAGGGCTGTTGCAAGGGCTGAAGTACTCTCTGGACTTCCCCAAAGCCTTAATCTCTTTAGGGCAATGTTGGCTTGTGATTTTTTCACTCTGAGGGTGGTGAGGCATTGGCGCAGGTTGCCCAGAGAAGCTGTGGCTGCCCCATCCCTGGAGGTGTCCAAGGCCAGGTTGGACGGGGCTTGGAGCAACCTGGGCTGGTGGGAGGTGTCCCTGCCCAGGGCAGGGGGGTTGGAACTCAATGATCTTCAAGGTCCCTTCCAACCCAAACCATTCCATGATTCTATGATTTCTACAGCACCGAGCACGCTCAGGTCTGGCAGAGCTCCCACGCTTCAGCCACTGGTGGAGGTCACAATTTTATAAGGCGTATAACATAGGAATTGGAAGAGATCTTGTGGAATAGTCACAAAGTTGTTGTCTGTTTGTTTCTTGTAAGTTTATTTTTATCAATAATGACAAGATAGGCTCAAAACATCATTTTCCTGTTAAAACAGTGTTATACTGGCTGAATTACTATAACATTAGGGAAATGGGATTTTTATAATGGAATCAGCAATTATATGTATTAAGATAAATTTCATCTTTGCATCATCTAATACTGCCTATAGTGTTAAATTTGTTTCGCCATTTTGAATAGTTCATTTAAGTATTCCATACAGATATCAACTTACCCTCCTTTTCACTTTAGCATGAAAGGAAAAGTGATGTAGAAGAAAGCTGAGAAGGCTTTGTTATTGCAGTGCTGGGGAAAAACATATCCTGTCTCATTCCCAGAATCCTTCAGTTATCGCCTTCTGAAAAAATGCTATAATAGGTGCCAAGAGCATTCATTTAGAATATTTATCCCGCCCCCAATCAGGTCATAAGTTTAATTGCTTTTTTATGAGACTACTGCAAGCTTAAGGTACACTCAGTGGAGTTGTAGACATAGCCATACCTCTGAAATATCAACTCTAAACTTGAATCTGACTTTGAATCTCTTGAAAACCATCCAAACCCAAAGATATTTTAATGGGGCTTTGATCTTTGTTATTGTAGTGTATGTGTAAAACAGTATTGATAGTTGTCTTTTGGGTGATGATGAAAAGTCTGTTCGTGAAGAATTGTCATCATTAGATATTTTGTTTCATAACAATAAAAGTATTAATCTTTATGTCTTGAGAAACGTCCAGTTTGGGTAGTTGTTTGGTAGATGTCAAAATTCATCTTGCAGATCCCGGTGGATCTCTGTTTTTTTTCTGTCCTACTCTGTTATGAGTTGTTGCTGTCTTGACCTGGACATATGACTGGAACTTACTAACGTCTTAAACCTGCATATTGCCATTTTCTGAAGAGTTGCACAACTCCCACTGTGTCATATTGATAAACTGGAAGCTTACTGTGGCTAGTTTTTTGGGAAGTCCAAGCAGGAAACATGGAAACCTGCTGATCCAAGGTAATGGGCACTAGGAATATTTCCAAGTTTAGACCAAACAATTAGAGCAGAGCTTACAAACATCTTTTCATAAACCCTGATCATGAGAGAACATTTAGGAGTCAGAGTCTCCTTGAGCCGCTGTGGAGCTTCAGGACAGTGCTGGACAGGACAACCACAGGACAACCCAGTTAATCTCATTTGTAATAAATTGAGTCTTCTCGGACTCTACTGGTCACGCTGTAAGCCATCAATTTCTTGAGCTTTGGGTCTGTGAAATGATGTTTTTAAAGCCCCATTATAGACGAACACCAGATGATCTGACCTTATTACTTTCATAATAACGTCTTTCTGGTTTGAAGTGAGGGACCTCTCTCGATGGCCTCGTTGTTCTGTGTCAGACACTTTGTCCATTGCAGAGTAAGTGCAAAGGTAATAATGAGTAATAATGAGAAATAATGATAGCACAGGTTGGCATTGCAGCTTGAGAACTACCTCTACATGTAGAATGGTTTGTGGAAGATTGTGACAAAATATCTTTTCTATAACCTAAGTGCTGGATACCGTGCGTTACCTGTTTCCTTCTTTTCTTTTTTTCTTCACCACTTTATTTAGAGGAAAAATAAAATGAAAATTAACTGAGTTTTAAATTATTCTGACAAACTGTGCTGTCTTACCTACACAGATCCATTTTTACATTTTATTAAAATAACAGGCCCACTGTTTCTGGCATCAATGCTATTTTATTCCAAAGTTCACTCCTGTCCTCAGCTTCAGCTGCCATTGTAGCACATCAGCACTTAAGCTGACTCCAGCGCAGAAACTTAGTGGGTCTGATTATCTCACCCTGAAATTCCAGAGTCAGCTTTAAATATTTATGCAGCTAAATAATTTTTTGCTGTTCCTATACAGGATTGACATCTTCAAGTATGTGATATATGGCGTAGCAGCTGCTTTCTTTGTATACGGCATTTTGCTGATGGTGGAGGGATTCTTTACAACTGGTGCCATCAAGGATCTCTACGGGGATTTCAAAATCACCACTTGCGGCAGATGTGTCAGTGCCTGGGTAAGTGGTTAAGAAAGCTTTTTTACTTATGACAATCTCAACATGTTTTGTACATTCGTAGTGCCTTGTGATGTTTGGTTTTCGTTTTTTTTTTGTTTCTTTAATATTTTCTGATACTTTAGTGGTTAAAAATTATAGCAAAAGAGAATAGAGTGCTAGAAATGTTCTTTATATTATATATATCCTATATATATATTAATCACTAAGTAACTCTTCCTACTTAGGAGCAATTAATTCCACCGGTTGAATGGGAAAGCTTATTCTCTCGGCAACATAAGCTGTTTGGGACAGGACTAAAAGTGTGTAATGCCTTCAGCGGTGCTGGGCAAGAAATATTTTTCTTACTAATATTTCCACCGTTCTTTTAGAAATCTTGCCTGTTCCTATTTGGGACAAGCTGAGAGCTGCCATCAGCTTTTGTTTCATTTTTAAATGGCAAACAGCCCATCATTGACTCCTGTGTTACCTCTGGTTTGGAGAGACCGTTCACTTATGGCCCTGGAAATCCTAGATTCAAAAAATTCTGCTTTGTGCTGGGACTTAAATGGAGGTTTCTCATATTAAAATTGTTGACTGTTTGAGCTGAGATTATTTTAACATCTCTGTTCAGTATCAGGTAAGTAACTAACCTTTTTGGTATTTGACTCTTCTGCATCCAAGGGAAGAGGCCTGGACACTTGGTCGCTGTTGGAGGAGAAGAGTTCTGCAAACGCCATCAGTATCAACAAATCATATTTTCTAATGAAAAATAAATGATTGAATACAGCCAGGTAGATCTGGGTGTTAAGGTACACCTCATGTTATATTATATTTATAATAACTGATATATAAAATAATAGTCAGTGAGGGTTTCCCATTGTACCCACTGACAAATATCAACATTTATTAAACTGCAATACAGACTAGGAACAAATATAGGCAATGGAGAATATCTTCCAGCCACGCTAAATATTATCAAAATTAGTATTTTGGATAGCCTGACATTTAGGGTTAAACTGAAGACAGTTAAAGAACACATTGGAAATTGGGCAATAAGGTGTTTATGCCATCCCTACGTAGATGTAACATGCTCCACCCTAATGCTGCTTTTTCATCTCTTTTTCTTTCATTCCCGTCAAAT
The DNA here is from genome assembly GCA_008711295.1 of Anarhynchus alexandrinus. Classification (NCBI taxonomy): domain Eukaryota; kingdom Metazoa; phylum Chordata; class Aves; order Charadriiformes; family Charadriidae; genus Anarhynchus; species Anarhynchus alexandrinus. The sequence goes on along the minus strand of VUYV01000185.1, from coordinate 1,505,246 downwards.
GTCATTATATGATTTTGGCGCTTTGACTCGGTATTGTTTTAAAGACTTTAAATAAATATATAAATGAAGACTGGGGACGTTTTAAATGAAGAACAACCGTTGCTTATACCAGCACTGCTTTCATCTGCTGGAAAGAAATCTCTAATCCATATTCACTGAGAACCTACTAAGCTAGTTCAAATTCTGTGCAGAGCAGCAAATTCTTCAGAACGTTATTTTTTTTTCTTCACAGCTCCCATAAATGCCTGTCCTCAGTCCTGCAGCAGAGCAGCGCTGCATCCTCTCGCAGTTTTCATGCCCTTGCTGTATAAACTGTAATTCTCTAGTACGTGTCTAGAAGAAGTGAACAGTTAAGCAGCTATTCTGTGGTTAATACCACTGTTGTTATTAAGTTAAATGAATTCCTTCAGCGTTTTACTTTCCTCATCAGGAATTTGTATTGTTTGTGTTTCACTTTAAGAACCCTTGGGGTTCACATCGTGCAGCTGAGGTTAAGGCTGTGTACTGTTTATGATGACAATTAAAATAAGCCATCAATTATTTTGAGTTAAATACGTCGTTGTTATTATTCTTGAAGTTAGTGGAAGTTTTTTCATTTCCCTGGATAAGAAAATAAATCTGCAGTTTGCTTGCTTGTCTTATTCTGATGATATATCAGTAAGATTGCTATAAAAATGTCTGGGGCTATTTTGGGTTATTATTGTGGCTTTTGCTTCTGTGGTCTCGAGGTTTGACACTAAGACAGTACATACAGTATTTTTGTCAATTAAAACTTGAGACCCTTTTTGACTAGGTTTATTTTCATTGTCTCGTATTTAAAATTCTTAAGGGACAAATAACAGTTTACATTTAAAAAAAAACACATTTGGAATTAGAAAATATTTCAGTCCAGCAGCGATATGTTTATAATGTATTCAGTTCCTTGAATCGTGCAATAACATGAAGAAATAAGTTCGAAGAAGAACAAAAAGATGACGGGAGAGGTAAATCGAACCTCATCAGTGTCCTTGTGTGTCGAGCCCAGATTGTTCTATTGCTATGCAAATTTGCTGCGATAAATTTTGTTATGTACAGTTGCCAAAATGAGATAATGCTGTTGAAGAGGACTGGCAGATACCACATGTTGCAAGAAAGCTTCTTTGTATAAAATTTTGAGATAGTAATTTTGTAAATATCAAAATCTAAACTGTCAAAGAGTAAACAGGGGGTTTCTTTTAGCCATACCTTAATACAAAGAGAAAATTACACACAGGATATTTGTTGTTTTGAAGAATTAAAATAACAAAAATGGCTCCGCACCAAAAAAACCTTTGTAAAAATCCAATTGTGACTATGATTTCACATCAAATTCACTGATGTCTTTCTAAATACCAGTGTAGCATGTTAAAGTCTGAAAATGAGGGTCCTTCTGCTTTACCATTGTCACCAATTACTTCTCATTAATATTTTGCACGAGTGTATTTATTACGTCTGTGACTAAGCCTGTGAAATGGAGGGAAAAAAAAATCCACCAAAAATTTAAGGGAGGAAAAACTCACTTCACTTGGTATGGACAAGCGATATTTCTCACTGGAAATCTGCAAAGAAATGTCTTTTTTTTTTTCTTTCTTTCTTTCTTATCAAAATACTCTGAAAAGCGGGCTTTTAAGAAAGAAAGCCAACATCTACAGAAACTTTTCGTGTGCCCTCCCTCACCTCCCTCCTTCCCTCTGCCCAGCTCGTTTCCTAGCTCCGCGCGGGCCAACGGAATGGTTTTCGCCTGAAGTAATGGAAAAAGAAATAGCTCAACCTAACCTTCCCAGTGACTGCATAGCTGATTAATTAATTAATTAATGTGAGGGTCCAGAGGCTTCGCAGGCAAGTGGGGGCGGGTGCTGCCGTGGAGCGTTCCCTCTGGGCGGGAGAGGGCCTGCGAAAGTGCCCGTGAAGAGGCTCCTTGGCAGCGTTTGCACAATTAATTTGCTGTGAAAAGTAAAACAAACGCGGTAGAACGACGCCGGGCACATTCAGGGGGGGACGGCTGTGGTTTTGGTCTTCATTTTTCAATGCCCGAACGTGCTTTTGGAGAATGAAATAAGCAGTTATATATAATCGTGCTGCAGCGTGATTAGTGACGGATGGGAGACGGGGCTGAAGTCAACTGTGACGCTGGTTGTGTATTTGTGATTTAATACCCTTCCTATGTGACACCCTGCTCCTGATACCCCGTTCCTGTTGACAGGACAAGAGGGAATGGCTTCAAGCTCCAACAGGGTAGATTTAGACTGAACCTTAGGAAAGAATTTTTCCCAGAAAGAGTGGTCGGGCATTGGAACAGGCTGCCCAGGGAGGGGGTTGAGTCACCATCCCTGGATGTGTTGAAGAGCCGTTGAGATGTGGTGTTGGGGGATATGGTGTAGGGGAGAACTTTGTAGAGTAGGGTAGATGGTTGGACTCGATGATCCCAAGGGTCTCTTCCAACCTAGACAATTCTATGATTCTATTTGTAGTCAGCTCGTTCCATCATGGAGAGCCTCATTTACACCTTGTTTGAGAAGGTCTGCTCACAGAGTCGATAAGAAAATGAAGAAAGAAACACAAATGAGGCTTTTTTTGTTGAAAAGTTTCACTCTTACAAAGATTTTATGCCATGAAATGGGAAAGCAGTTCTTTTTATTTCATCGGAAAACGTTGGATAAATCCAATCTGCCAATCCTGGCAGTTGTATTTATATTTCTTTGTATCTCTATTTCTTTGTATCTCACCTTTTAAAAGAAACGTGTTAAGGCTCTAGAGGAAGATGTTTTATATTCTAAGTTGCATTGACTATTATATCTTCTGTATCTTTAGTATTTAGGAACCTTTTATTTTAATGAGTGAAAGGGATTTTTCTGCCTTTGAAAATTATTTTGGCCACCTGAATAGCTAAGCGCTATTGGACCCATGCTTCTTGAGTGCTTAAACTGAAACTTGAACTTTCCAAAACGTTTCCATGTTTTATTTTGCAAGAAAAACCACGGAAGCTTTGCGAATGTTGTGAAAAACCATCTGTTAGGGATGTGAACTTGTCACTGCATCTTGCCCGTACCGGACCAGTTCTTCTCGAGGCGGTGAAACTGCATCGCGTTGACCTTTGGTTCTTTGTGTAACAGGAGGACCGGAGCTCAGTGCCGGCTCAGCTGGTCTCCCGCCCAGCACAGATGCGTCACTCCTGAATGCTAGAAAAGAAGCTCTCCTTTCTGAAAATCAGATACTCTGGATATTCCAGTGGCAAAATGCTGAGCTGACAGAGGGGTCTTCCTTCTGATGGGCTACTGCTGCATCTGAGGAGCGCAGGATGCTTCATACCGCTGCTGCTTCATTTATGAGAAGTGAAGAACCTTCTCTCCAAGACAGCAGATGGACTTGTGGGTTTAGGATCCCTTAATCCAATCTTAAATAAGGAAAGCATCTACCAAAACTCTCGTTCCCATAAATGTTAAGTAGCGAATGCCATCAGTAGTTTCAGACACTGATGTGGGAAATGGGTAAGGGGAGATTTGTATGGGGGTCCGACCTTTCAGGCAGAACGGTTAAAAACTGGAATTGTGAATTATTGCCGCAAATGACCCAGAAGATGGTGGAGACGTTAACTTCAGAGGGAATATATTGTGACAGAGATGCGTCCCATCTAAGTAGGAATGTCGCTCAGGTGGCCGAGAGAAGGGCTCCTTCAAGCGTTAAAGGAGAGAGAAGGTTAGTGAGACTTTCTCTGATGAGCTGAATTTTTCTGCAAAGAGAATAACCCTCAAGTCTTTTAAGTTGGTTCTTTCACATTAAGCACTCCAGCCAAGTATCTAAATTTAGTAGGATGTCTCCTGCTCAGCCCCTTTAACTGGCGTTTGGGAGAATAACATTTGCTATCTAACCACTGCTGGAGTTAGCAAATAAAATAAACCATATTGATGAATTTATAGGTTTCTGGAAGTCATCTTGGCTCTGGATACTAGCGCAGTGTTGGAATCTTTTGAGAGGACTGGGTTCCTTGAAATCTTCTGTGCCCTTTCTTGAGATAGGAAGGACAAGACCAGCGCTTGCAATACTTCAGAACTCACCTGAGGGGTTGAGAGAATCCCTCATCTTTATGCCATTACTCTCCCAACTACTTTGTTAATATACATACAGTTTCTTCAAAAGAAAGAAGAATGGAAGTCATTACTTTTTTTTTTTTTTTCCCCTCTCTTTGCAATACTTCCAGAAATCTTTTGCAGTCAGCTCAGAAATGGTTTTGTTATCTGTTCCTAGATGCTGACTGCACTTTTGGTCTGTCTTATTTCTGTAGCCTGGCCGGGTGGTTTTGTTTTTCTTTATTTGAGACTTCCAGATTTTCTCGCTCAGGGATATCACACTTACAAAATCGTCCTTTCGCCTGATCATTCCTCGTCTCACATAACTCGCCATGTGTTTTATACGCAGCCCTTTTGTTGACTGCAGCGTTCGTTGCTTCCTTTAATAGCGGAGCGTGCCAGACATCGGAATGTGCCTCGCCAGCAGCTTCTCAGCTTCTCTGGGGCTTGCTGCTCACTGACAGCATTTCTATCGTTGCTGATAAACCGGACAAAATGTTTTTGCTTCAGATTGTGCCGTAAGCGTGTCTTTCACACCGAGGACAGAGTTTTTCCTTGGCATGGAAGCTCAGTGAATAAGCAGATTTTTTCACGGAACTGTTTTCTGACAATGTGCTGTCATACATCTCCAAAGGATGCTCGACTCTGGGAGCCGTTACACTTTCTCCACGGGCTTTGCCTTTCTATTATGAACCCCCATAAATTGTTCAAGGTGATAGCTTTATTTCCCCCAGGTGCAGGTAATCCTTCTCAGTTTTAACTGGAACGCTTCATCGGATGATCAGAGTTTTCCCTGAACCTTGTTCTCACCTGAATGCCTTATTCTTCTTCACTGCGTCTCGACACCTTGCTCTTTTTATAGTTATTTAAACCTGTGAATGTCAGTGGCAGTATCATAAATTCACAGTTTTATGGTCAAAGATGCGTTTTTTACTCACTCCCGATGGTTTCTAGCCTGCTTGTTTTTTCAGTTCTCCCACTTGAAGTTGCTGCCCCACAAATCCACAGAAACCGGATACAGCTTTTTTGGTTTTCATATCAGCTGCATCTTCCTATCGATGCCTTATAAATTCATAGTTACTGTTGTGAATGTTTTTTGGTATTGCATGCCCAGGAAGGAGGAGGGAAACTTGTAAATTTTCCCCCTCACTGCTCGTATCCTTTTCTTCACGCGTGGTGATTAGCATTCAAGTTTAGCTGGTTACACTTAGCAAACCAGAGTATTTTTATCAATACTTCTTTCAGGTGAAGAGCTTGAACGTGTAAGCTCACATTTTTAGGATCCTCTGGCTGATTAAAATCCACGTTGTTGCCTTTCACTGCTTGGCAAGGCAGCAAACGAGAAAGAGAGTCCCTACCCCTTGATTCTCTCACAGGCTTCTCAAAGCCCCTTAAGAAAAATCAGGAGTGAACACATGCTCTTGTTTTTGAGAGCCAAGCGTTCAATTAGAGTGACACATCTGTTTAGAGAAGTTATGGGAGTCTTCTTTCTGCTTTCTAGTTTAAGCTTCGCTGTCTCGTTCCCAAGTATAGACCGTGCAAACTTCCCGAACAAAAATCACAGTCTTGGCAATGCGAAAAATGTAAACAATCTGTATCGCGCAGTCTTTTCCCAGCTGAGTGTCAGCTTTTTCTGTGTACAGAACACTTGTCATCGCTGAAAACCATTAGAGTAGGGATCAGTTTTTTTATAAATAGGTAATCAGCAATTTGGAAGCGAAATAGGTGGAAAATTCACTACTGGGACCTGCCTAGGTTGGCAGGGAGTGGGTCATGATAGAACTGATTGCTTTTCAGATTTTATGTCTTTGAGTTGAATGGTTCTGTGGCATGAACATGGTCTGCAGAACGCATGAAAGAGCAGTATTTAATGAAGATATCCACTAAATTAAAAAAAAAACCAACAGTTTTTAAATCAGATTATTTATCTGTATTCATATTTAAATACAAACCCAATAGCTTAGCTCTATTCACAGAGAGTACATCGAGGTGTTAGAAACACCACCAAAAAGAAAAACAAAAGGAGGCGGAAAACCTCGAGAATATGAAAATATAAGCATATACATTTTTAGAAAAAGTAATTCCTATCTGGAAGATTACAAAATTTAATAGGAAATTCGGCTGCTGTTAAATAGCAGATAAGATCCAATGCTCTCTGTAGGACTTCAAAAGCCCGTTGGACTACAAAAATTATAGTCTTGCCTGGAGGTCATATAAAATAACTAACGCTAACAGCTTTAAGCAGCAGTATGCCAAAAACCCATCGACATTCTAAAGAAGATTCAGAAATAACTAATAAAAAAAATAGTATAATTGGTTTATAAGGAAGTACCGAAAAGATTCATTATAAAATCCTCAGGGAAAACCTAGTCTTGCATCAATGCAAAACCATTTTCTTCGAACTGAGTATGTTCTGATAGTGAATGGATTTGTTTACAAAGCAAAGTTTCAAAAAAACGAATGAATTTGTCAGAGAACCTTCTTTTTGCATTTCTGATACAGCTGTGGAAATCTCCTCCCCCACCGCTACCAGTAAATCAATTCCGAGTACATCAGAAAGTAAACAAGCTTTTTATAGGCATCTAAACAGTTACAAAGCAAGAGACCTCATGCGTAGGATATTTCAACCTTGAAATACACATTGAAAGGAAATTTAAGAAAAAAGTATGTGCAGCTGAAAAGCAGAAAGTAACAGTAAGAATTGCTTTGAATTTTGTCAAAGTCATTTTTACGTCCATCTAAAAGGTCTGCAGAAGCAAAACATTTAAAAAAAGCCCCAAACAAAGCAGTTCCATAAAATGGATGCTTCAAAATTTTAAATTTCAGGGATTTAATTTTCTGGTAATTGACTTTAACGATCTAAGGAATGTCACATTAGCTATTATTTAGTGTGTGGACAACTTGCAATTAGGGAAACCTGAGAAGTCTGTCCCACTATGAAAAGAAATTTGGACCAATATTGGCTTTTTTTTTTTTTTCCCCTCTTGAAGCAGTTGACTTGAATGCAAGCCAAGAAGAATCAAGCCCATGACAGTAATAGCGTGGCGTGAAATGTATCCGTGTTTCAACAAGACTCTTGGAGCTGCGCCTGGGAATATAACATGTCAGAGAGAGCGAGATAGGATGAACATGTTTTGTAGGGGCAATAATAAACGTCCAACGAGCGACTGTGAGCGATGAGAGGGATAATTTAGACCAAGCAGAAAAGACTTTGTATGTGTGTATTTTCTGTGATATATAGTGCATTTAGCGGTAGTATCAGAACATCATTTTCTTCCTTCCAGCAGTGTTATATGGAAAATGAGATAAGTTGAAATACTTTTCTTTCATCTTTTACTTCTGTTCAGGAATGAGGCAGGAATGTAGGAGGTGCCAATTAGCACAGACACGGGGACGTTAGAGGTGGCCATTCGGTTGTGAGCTACTTAACACTCCTTCTTAAACGTGTTTAGATTTCATACTGCGTGTAAGAAGAGGGTATGAATACCAAGAGAGGTTGGCTTGGGTGACAAAAGATCATCTTTAACATATTAAGCATTGATATATCGATGAGTTTAAAGACATCTGTATGATTTTTTCAATTTCTCATTTGACCACTTAAGAAAACATTATGATTTATTGTCCTGGTTTGAGGCCACGACATTTATTTAGCTTTAAATAAATAAGTATAGTATTGCTGGTTCTAGATAGCCTAACATTTTTCATTAAGCAGCAAAGACTGTTTTAGCTTCTGCAACGTTAGAATCCTTCCCAGAGGATCTCGGCAAGTTTCCCATTCTCCAGTATTTGCATATGGGGAACTGTACGTTTAAGATGCTGTCGCAAAAAAACATTGGGAAGAGGTTGAAGTATTTCTGTAGAGATTCTTCTTTAAAAATACAAAAATTGCCAAATTCTGTTGGATGAATTCTGAACCTTCCAAAAGTAAAAAGCAGTAAGCAGCTACAGGGTAAGAATACAGATTGTCAGCAGGAACAAAATATCTAATATTTACACTGATCTTCGATAAAAATGCGTTGATCAAAGGAGGTTACTGAGTCTGGGCTACAGATCGAAGGTGGTAGGCAGAACCTTGCATTATAGAAAATATGCAAATGAACAATAGGTCTGAGGTAGGAACGCGTAGTGCTTTTAAATCTGACTTCTTGTAAACTGCAGGAAGAACTATGCACTCCCAGTACAACTTTATTGAGACCACGTTCAGCGTTTGTGGTGGCTGCAATGAATAAAAAGAGTATGTAAATGTGTTTATGCAGAATGTGCAGTGGGTAAGGAGACAGTATCATTAACTCGGGGGAATTTCTCCTAGGAAAAAGGGACGAGGTGGAGGCAGAAGGCTTGAAAGCCCAAGATTATTTTTGAATTTAAAGCTGGGTAAAGCACAAAAGCTAAATACGTTCTTATTAGTATTGAAATCAAATCTATAGGAGGTTGAATGTGAACATGATGTTAGAGAGACGGGGCTATTTAGGAAGAAATTGAAAAAATCATAGAATCATAGAATCATAGAATGGTTTAGGTTGGAAAGGACCTTGAAGATCATCGAGTTCCAACCCCCCTGCCATAGGCAGGGACACCTCCCACCAGACCAGGTTGCCCAAGGCCACGTCCAGCCTGGCCTTGAACACCTCCAGGGATGGGGCCTCAACAACCTCTCTGGGCAACCTGTTCCAGTGCCTTACCACCCTCAAAGTGAAAAACTTCTTCCTAATGTTCAATCTAAACCTGCCCTCTTCCAGTTTGAAGCCATTCCCCCTCGTCCTGTCACTACACGCCCTACTACATGCCAAATCTTCCTGTTCATCCTCCTGAGTTGCCATTGGTTAACACACAGGGCTTTGTTCTGCCATGCGGTTGGGAACCAGGACTACACGACGCACTGCGGAGGGCAGGTGCCTCCCAGTTATCCCAGTTAGAGACAGCCAGGCCCCTCCTGGGAGCATCTTCAGGTGACGTTCTGCACTGGCAGGGTTTGACAGGGCGGCATAAGAGGCTTTTGGCAGGATGGAGGTACGTGATCTCTGTAGATGCAGTCTTGATGTCTGGCAAAAACCCTCCAAGAGAATTTCTGAGCCTGCGAAGAGGTTTGGAAGGAACCTCTTAGATCATGAAGCTGAGAGCAGACAGTGAAGTTTTGTGTGTGTGTGTGTCATAGGGTAATAAATCTAGATGAGATATAAACGCAGCAAGGTGTATGTCATCTCACAACTCTCTGGGTTGAGAGCTCGTGTCAGGGAGTTCATATAAAATAAGTAGATGACTACATTCAGAGGAAGTGTCCGTGGAAGTACTGAGTGGTTTGGAACAAAGATAAAATTACCTGGCAACATGAGGTTTCCAGAGTTAAGTTTTATTCAGGCGCTCCTGAACTTCTTGCTGTGTTTCCACATGATTTTTTTATTTTTTTTTTAGTAAGCAGCAGTGTCCTCATTCAATAAAACGACCGGAGTGTACTCTGTTTCCATTTCAGCCCATCTCGGCGGTAGCAGTACCTTTTAGATATGATTTCCCTGTCTCTGTCCCCGGGGTCACTGAAGCAGTCATACAATGTTTCTTCAGGGGGATTGAAATATTTATAACAAAACTAAAAGAAGAACAGTGTTTGAAATTTAATGAATGTGCTTTTCATGGGACAAGTACCCATAAATTTTAAAAAGGAAGCGGTAACTGAAGTCTTGATCTTATTCAAATAGATAGATTCGGGTAATGTTTGCAGTGGAAAGAGGATTTCAACCAGCTATGACCACCGTGAGAGCCGTTGTGCTGTATACGCACCATTTCACAACCTGCTCTGGAATCTCTACTTCCCGACATTTATCTGCACAACAGATTATATAATAAAAAAATCTTTCCAGAAGGGTTGGTGATTTGCTTGCTTTAATAATGTAAAATTCAGGGAAGCCATAACTAGCAATGAAAAGCTTATAAAATTCGGCAAGAGGGTTTTACCAGCCATGGGGTTGGTACAAGAAATTAACTACTACAAAGGTTAAAGATTTGTTTTGTTCAAATAATTATTTACTTGAGCTATTCTTTCCCAGTGTGAACCGAATATTGATTAGCGAACTTTAATCTTCATGATAAAACTTTTTTTTTTTTTTAGATAAAACTAAAAAAGATAAAACTTTTACCTTCATTATCTTTCACTGTCAATTATAGTTTGTTTTGGGGTTGCGTTTGGCTTCGTACAGTGCAAACTGAACTGATCAGAGAAAGCAATTTTCACTACCAACGCAATACGTAACATACTCAAGAACAAACTGTGGTACTTCTTTAAGATGCTGTACTGCTATTTCATAAACCTTTGGCTTGTCATGTAGCAGAGTGCTACTTCAAAGGAGAAAGATCCCTTTGAATCTCAGGAGATTGAGTTCTGCATTTAATTCCTGGAGTGAACAGGCTCCTTAAGCGTTTCGTGTAAGGTCTCTAGAGCAGAGAGGGAAGATTGTAAGAGCAGAGAAAATGATCTAAAAAAATACTTTAGTCCGTCACCTGTGGTTTTAAAAAAAAAAAAATTCTCAATATCATTCCATTATAACAAGAATTTATAAGCTAACACCTCCTATTGCTAGAAACTAATAACTTGTGCAAAGTTTACCTTTTGCTCTTTACTGCCCCTACGGCAGAGCGTTTTATTGGCCCGACCACATTTTTGTGGTTTGCTTCACTGATGCCACTGATAGAAGTTTCCGGGGATAACTCATAGCTACCAAGTGACTTAACATGAATTTTTGCATTCTGGTTATTTTTACATGAAACAAATGAAATTCCTCTGTTTTTTCCCCCCTGTCTTCTTGGCGTTATGACATGAATTCGGGCGTATCATTGGCCTCTGGCTCTTCAGTCAAAAGTGACTGAAAGAGGAAAAATTCAGTTCTTCCTTCTCTAAAATATGTTTTTAAAAGGAAATCAGCGTTTGAGTCACTTTTTCTGAGATACTCGGCCAGATTCATGTTTTTAAAAGAGAATCCCTTCCATAAACTAGCAGGCAATTCTCTCTAAGAAAGCAGCTCTTGTGACTCCCGGCAGCTATCATCTGACAGATTTCTTCTGCTCTTATTCTGTGCCCAGGGCAGATTTTTTTTAGAGGCTAATAAACTCTTTTTTTTTTTTTTTTCCCCTCGTTGCTATACCAATGCTTTGTATTACCTCAGTAGGGATTTTTAAGCAAGCTTCTCAAGTAAGCAAGGCTACAGAGAGTTGCCTCTCTACTACAGATCAGAAAATAAAAAGATATTAAATAGGAATTGTGGTGTTCATAGTAAGGCTGAGCTTTTTCCTCCATTTGAGGGTAATCACAGAATAGGAAGGTTCCCGAATCTGTGTGGAGCCCAGCCTTAAAACCAGTTACTGCGGTTCAGTAATGTAACTACTATAAAATATTTAGTTCTCCATTAAATTATTATGCATGTACCACACTGAGAGATGTACTAAATTTATTAAACATTATTTAGTTCAGAAATTCTAGAAGGCGGCTCAAAAATAAGGCCTCCGACTTACCTGGTTTTGGCAAACTCATAGAATATAAGCTGGGAGGCTGGTTTTACTTTTAAAATACTTCTAGAATATAGTAATCTGAGAATTTAAAGGCTGTTTTGAGAACACGCAAAGAGCCCTCTTTCTTATTTCTTGCTCCTGCTTTAGAAAAATTGAGCACAACTCCTCAGCTTGAGAATAAATTAAGATCAGACATAGCATTTTAGTTGGGAATTCATAGCCCTGAAGTGAATCTACATTTCCAAGTAATTTTCCAAGTAATTATTTGTAAATGAGTGCCTGGGGTTGAACCAGATGTTGTCTCATTAACTTTAACACTGTAATATGGAGAGAAAGAAAAAGAAAACGATAAAGGAGCAATAATGAAAAAATAAATAGGACTGTGTACAGAACAGTATTTACTTGTATTCACTATTTTCTCTGCAATAGATGGAATGGAATTTCCATTATATAAAGCAACTGCCACACAGAAAAGTCTACTGTAACATTCAAGGGTGTCTATTTATTATAGACTTTGCTGTCACTTTCTCTATTTTATCAGTTGATTTTCTCGTGAGTGTGGTTTGGGGAAAAGCTGGAAAGGAAGACAGCCGTTATCTGCATGAATGCATTTTCAAAAATCTTCAAACGTAAATTAGACACATCAGTTTCCCTTTTAAACCAGTTTGATGCTAAGGGAAAAGTTAAAATGGTCCATAGCTTACAAAAACTGGTGGGTAAGGCTGAAGTGTTGAGTGCTAAATAAGGAAAAGGATAGAAAGCAGATATCCGAGGTATTAAACAGAATACTTCTATTCTTTGTTCCGCTTTATCTTTTACTTTCCTGCATCCTTCTGATAATTATTTTTAATGCTATAAATTCTCTAGCTTTTCAAACTACTGCTGAAAGTCTCATCTACCTAGGGACAGTCAGGAAAATTAATCTGAATTGAATTTTAAACTGGATTAATTAAACTACATTAAATCCCCATGTAAATACACTTCCTCAGAATTAAAATGGCTTTTATTTAATATTCTTTGGAAGTGAGTTAAAGTAAATCAAATTAAGGTCTCTTTAATATTGCTTGAGAATGTCCATCCCATAACTTCAAGGTAATAAAAGTACTTCACCTAAAATTCAAACCCTTTCTTGTTTTGGATGGCTTTTCCTGATCAGGTCCCCAGGGACAAGGCACCCCTCTAAAAATTTTTACTATGATTTACACCCCTTTTGACTGTGACCTTATTTGATTCCCATAACTAAAATCTGTATTTTCATTAGGCTTTTTCCTCGATCACCTGATGTGAGAGGTCTTACATTAAAAAAGAACTGGAAAATGTCTTCCATTTTCCCCTTACTTACTCTTTAAGGTTTAATTCTAAGCAGATTGTGGACCAGCTTATTCGGCTCTCAAAAATAGCTCTTCTTTCTTATTCTCAACCTCAATGTTTCTCTATGGTAAGCAGCTAGAAAAATGTTAGTGTGCTGGAATTTTTTTTCCTTCAGTAGTGTGTTTAGATTCATCAGCATTTCTGAAGCCCTCAAATCTTGGGGCTATTTGGATTCAACATTTAGAGGCTGACTTATCTTCCGCGTTTTACCGTGTAGCATCTTCGTATCCTTTCCACAGCGTAAAATGAGAAGGTAGTTTGTTACTACTGGATGTCCCTGCCCGTCCTCTGAGGATGGCAGCACAGCAGGAACGTGGCGTGCTTACGTGGTTACAGAAGCTGAGTGTGCCGGCGTAACTACCGGCCCTGACGGCAAGTAGAGCTCAATGCCTCCGATAAGCAAATTGCTTTTACTCTTAAGAGTATAAAAAAATAGAAAACGTGTACCTTTGGAGAAGACACGTTGCAAAGCGTGTAATTTAAGGTGTTTCTTACGAAGCACCCTACTTTGTTCTGAATGACCAACTCCCTTGTGTGTAGACCCCAAATATGTCTAAATACAGTAACAGAAGGACAAATATATTGTCTCATTGGTTAAAGACAAAATGGATTTGGCAGTGACGTTCTAGTGGGAGGTGTCCCTGCCGATGGCAGGGGGGTTGGAACGAGATGAGCTTTAAGGTCCCTTCCAACCCAAACCATTCTGTAACTCTGTGGCAGCCATGGATAATGACTCATCTTCATTTTGACCCAGATTTTAAAAGCAAGCAAAGCTTGAATGAATAAGTATTTAGTTTGAATTTTTTTTGCATCATGATTGACAGTGGAAAACCCAACCATGGGTTTTCCCAACTCTTGCCTTAACTCTGAGGTAGCGGTGATGGGAGAGAAGGAGAGAAGCGCTTCCCAAAGCCTGCAGCTGTCTGTCCTGCAGACGTGGTGCTGCACATCAGTCCTGGGCACGAGGGGGACAGGAGCGCGGAGTAAGCTTGCACTGGTGGAAGCACAACTGCTTGTTCTTCAGAAACACCACATTAGTGTTCCATCACTCCCTTTGACCAGATCATGGGTTGATTATCAGACCAAAGCCATAGTTTAAATAAGGACAGAAACAGACAAAACCAGTCCGAAATGCATTTGTTCTTGTTTTGCTATGGAGTATCAGTTAAGTTCTAACTTACCACTGGTTTTGTTTTTCCCTCTTTTGCTGCAGTTTATTATGCTGACATACATCTTTATGTTGGCCTGGCTTGGCGTCACAGCTTTCACTTCTCTGCCCGTTTACATGTACTTCAATCTGTGGACCATTTGCCGAAACGCCACCGTAGTGGACGGAGCTAATCTCTGCCTGGATCTTCGCCAGTACGGTAAGTGAATGAAGAGCGCTAAATATAAAGCAAGGCTTCACGAGACAAAGCATGGTGTTGCTTTGCTCCCATGTACCTGAAACGAACTGTTTCAGTGTTTCTGAAACAACTGTTAAGCATCTCTTCCCACCATTTCACCCAAACATCAAGGCACTATGTTAGAGATGCGGTGCATTTCCAGTCCTGAATCAACATGTCCTTCTTACATAAGAAGGACATGGACGTACTGGAGCGTGTCCAGAGGAGAGCCACGAGGATGATGCGAGGGCTGGAGCACCTCTCCTATGAGGAGAGGCTGAAGGAGTTGGGGCTGTTCAGCCTGGAGAAGAGAAGGCTCCGGGGACATCTTCTTGCGGCCTTCCACTCCCTAAAGGGGCTACAGGAGAGCTGGGGAAGGACTTTTTACTGGGGCATGGAGTGATAGGACGAGGGGGAATGGCTTCAAACTGGAAGAGGGCAGGTTTAGATTGAACATGAGGAAGAAGTTTTTCACTGTGAGGGTGGTGAGGCAGTGGCACAGGTTGCCCAGAGAAGCTGTTGAGGCCCCATCCCTGGAGGTGTTGAAGGCCAGGCTGGAGGTGGCCTTGGGCAGCCTGGTGTGGTGGGAGGTGTCCCTGCCTATGGCAGGGGGGTTGGAACTCGATGATCTTCAAGATCCTTTCCAACCTAAACCATTCTATGATTCTATGAACATCATTCAGAATGAACGGAATCAATGTTGTCCATCTTCCCAGAGTACTGCAAATTTGGCTGCTGCTTGATCGCTTCTTTTGGAATTGCTGGAACTTGTCTAAAAAGTTTAAGTAGTCATTTATCTGGAGAATGGCTCTTTAACCTAGTGGTGAGACACCAATTTGGTGATGTGAGATTCTAGGTTATCGTCTGTCCCCGTAGAGGGGAACCGGGACAGGACAAGGTTTGTTGCTGGCAAAAATTTAGATGAAGAGCGACAACAGAGATAGCACCAGTCTAAGGGGCTGGAGAGAGCCAGCGGGGCCGGAGAGGGCCAGTGGGGCTGGAGCCTGGGCTGCCCAGGTTACAATGAAGTGGGGATGCGCACATGCGTGTGTTTTGAGGGCATGGGAAATTTGGACAAAAGGGGGTTTGGAATCTTAAAAAAGTCTGAGGATCCTTGTGTTGGTGGTGATGATTCAATTGCTTCCTGCCCCAAGACTGATTTGAATCTAGATGTTCTGGCCTTGATGGTTTCTCACCCGCAGAGCTTTGGGTAATCATACTCTCGTCAGGCGGTTCCCTGAGTCTTACTTTTGTTGCCTTGGACTAATACAGAATTGCGGTACATATGAAATTTTTTCTTAAGATATAAAAAATGACGTATTGTTTGGGAATGAAACAGTTTGGTTCATATTAAATATCTCACTTAACCTGAAACAAAATATTTCACATCATTGTTTTCACGAGGGGAAAAAAAATATCTTTTTTTAGTTTATTGATTATATTTTTTCCCACTGGCATGACAGGTGAGTTGAGAAAGCAATTATCTGTACAGATCTCATCAAGAGTATTAATTCTTCTTTCTGTGACCTTTCATTTTGCTAATATTAGTGCCTGTTTTGAATTATTAATTCTATTTAAAACGTGCAGAGAACACTAACATACAAAATGTGTATTCCGTGAACCTACTTATTTCCTGTAAATTCAGTGTAAAAACTGCTGATTACTTATAGGAAAGAACAGCACTATTTTTCATGATAACCGAGTTACAGCAGTTTTCTTCAGGCTAGTCTTTGATTTAGTATCTGGTCATTGGCTAAAGTAAACAATGTGGCAGATTCGAGTTATTCTTGCTGATAGAGAAACTATTATTACAATAAAGTATACATTTGAGTAATGCTTTGTGAAAGAAGCTTTGTACCAGATCAAAGTGTCTGAAAATAACATAAAGCATATTTCATAGAATCATAGAATGGTTTAGGTTGGAAAGAACCTTGAAGACCATCGAGTTCCAACCCCCCTGCCAGAGGCAGGGACACCTCCCACCAGACCAGGTTGCCCAAGGCCACCTCCAGCCTGGCCTTGAACACCTCCAGGGATGGGGCCTCAACAACCTCTCTGGGCAACCTGGGCCAGTGCCTCACCACCCTCACAGTGAAAAACTTCTTCCTAATGTTCAATCTCAACCTGCCCTCTTCCAGTTTGAAGCCATTCCCCCTCGTCCTATCACTCCATGCCCAGTAAAAAGTCCTTCCCCAGCTCTCCTGTAGGCCCCCTTTAGGTACTGGAAAGCCACAAGAAGATCTCCCCGGAGCCTTCTCTTCTCCAGGCTGAACAGCCCCAACTCTTTCAGCCTCTCTTCATAGGAGGAGAGCTCCACATGAGCGTAGAGAATGTTTGTGAACAACACGGTAAGTGTATATAGTGGTGGCAAATAATATTCAGGTGTTTTGATTATTGTGCTGATCACAGTCTGGAATGAAGATATTTTAAAAAATGGCTGAAAGATTATTACCTGCATGGTTCCTACTAGGGCTCTTACTAATGAGATGATGGGTTAGTTTTGTGATGGCTGAAATTGTCATAGAATCGTAGAATGGTTTGGGTTGGAAGGGACTGGAAAACTCATGTAGTTGCACCCCCCTGCCCTGGGCAGGGACACCTCCCACCAACCCAGGTTGCTCCAAGCCCCGTCCAACCTGGCCTTGAACACCTCCAGGGATGGGGCAGCCACAGCTTCTCTGGGCAACCTGCACCAGGGGCTCACCACCCTCACAGGAAAGAATTTCTTCCTCATATCTCATCTAAATGTCCCTTCTTTCAGTTTAAAACCATTTCTCCTCATCCTATGGCTCCCCTCCCTGATCCAGAGTCCCTCCCCAGCTCTCCTGTAGCCCCTTTAGGCACTGGAAGGGGCTCTAAGGTCTCCCCGGAGCCTTCTCTTCTCCAGGCTGAACACCCCCAACTCTCTCAGCCTGTCCCCACAGCAGAGGGGCTCCAGCCCTCAGAGCATCACAAAAAACTGATTTTCTTGTTAAAAAAAGTTCTGCAAAGCAGCCAAGAATTTGTATTTCTTAGCTTTTCTGGCTCATATGAAGTACGTTGCTATGTGCTAGGAATACTAAATAATGTCAATATTTGTTCTGCTCCAGGTATTGTAACCATTGGAGAGGAAAAGAAGGTTTGCACCACATCAGAAAGTTTCATCAAGATGTGTGACTCTAATGAGGTGAATAAATGTGATAATATTTTTGGCAGATCTGTAATATATGTTATAGTAGGTAGTAACCGATGTGTGTTTTCTTCTTAATGTTCTAATTCTAGCTATGGGGATGAAATAAAATCCCAGTGGAAAATACAGTCAGCAAGTACTTTTCCTACTCTTTTACCACGTACCAAATTTAGCCAGTGCAATTTCTCCAGCCATTTGTTTTCTAAATACGCTTGCGTTTTATGGGGTTTTTTTTAAGAATTCCATTGTCATGTATATTTTTATTGAGATGTTTTTGAAAGCTAATGCACCTGCTGCACGATGAATAGGTCCGGATAATGAATCACTGTTTGAAGATCTTATGATTACTGTTGTGACAGGAGAGTGAAGCTTTCAAACGGGCTTGACCAAACCTTGCAGCATGTTAGGATAATAAATCCTAGTACGTTTTTTGTATTTTTTCCCCTTAGGCAAAGGCCTAAGTGCGGCGGAGGTTTTTTTGGTTTGTTTTTAAATGATCGGGGATGACGACAGGAGAAACAAAATTACATCTCTCTCAAACAAAAAGAGAGGCTGAAATCCTGATCCCTCTGAAGTCAGAGGCTGCTTTGCTAAATGTTCCACTGGGTCTCGCTCCGCTTGAATAAATCTGCGTAGCGTGAAGGTGCCCAATCTGCCTTTATACCGAAACCATCTAAGGAAGCACAACCCTTGCTGTGCACTCGACGCTCCGTGGCTGGACCAGGTCGCTGAAATGAAAAACAAACCTTTTTCGTCCAAATTAACCACCTTCCTCACCCCAGCCCAAACCTTTAAATCGTTATTTAACCTGGTTTATACTATATCGCTATGAACAAATTTTATTGGCAAGTTTGGGAGGGAAGGGAATCAATACACGAAGAGGGAAAGCGACAGCTAACGAAGGCAAACGGGGTTTTCTTAGGTTGTCTCTGCCACTGGAGAAACCGGCGCAAACATTTCTAGATCTAGTAAGGTTGTATTGTAACTGGGGGGAAAAAAA
>VUYV01000185.1:1453092-1483812 GCA_008711295.1 Anarhynchus alexandrinus | reverse complement strand
AACTCCTTTGGGGTTGGGGTGGCAGAGCAGTGGCACAGGCTGCCCAGGGGGGTGGGGGAGTCCCCTTCTCTGGAGGTTTTCAAGCCCCGCCTGGATGCAGTGCTGAGTGCTGTGCTCTGGGCAATCCTGCAGGGGAGTTGGACTAGATGATCTCTAGAGGTCCCTTCCAACTCTGAAAATTCTGTGATTCTGTGATTCTGTGGTAAGGTACCAGGAATGGACTAGGGCATAGGACAGCCTGCAGAAGCCCTTTAAGTCACTGGAGAACCAATGCCCTTCCCTGTATGTGCTGTTGCAGGAATAATCCCATAATGAGATTAAAATACCAGCCCTTTACAAAAGAGAAAGCTTATTGATTTATTGCACTTTTAAAACATTTCTTGCAGTTACTTTATACTAGTCCATCTGACTAAAGTAGTAAGTATTTTGTATTTATTACCAGCCAGTAATAGTAACGCATCATCAATGAGAGTGCTGAAAAACTGAAATGGTAAAATTTGCTCTTTTAAATGACATTTTAAGTCATGACATTGATATACTCCATTATATCCTCACTTCTGGATTTGTGGACATTTGCAAGAGACAGATTATTTAATATGTACAGATTTCTTTAAGTCTTTTAATGTCAATATTTGTCGTGAAATCCACGAGAGAGATCAGCTTGTTCATAAATATTAAGACCATCTGTCACCAGGATATTTTTCATTAATCTGTATATATTTTGGAAAAATGTAGTAATTTATTGCAAAAAAACACACAAAAAAAATTGTTAATAGTTGCAGAACCGTTTGGTCACAAGTCATAATTTTCCCATATCTACTACTTTAATCTCTCTCTCAGCCTCAAATTTCTATACGAATGTTAATTTTTTTTCACAATTCCCTAGCTGCCTCTTCCGTCTCCGAAGGCGAATGCTGTTTTGGGATTCAAAAAGGCAATTGGCCTACGAGTTAGGATTGGGGTATAGAAAAACCCACATATTTTTTAAAGTATATGTCAGGGAAAGCTTTAGTTTGCAGAGAAGAAAAATGTCAAATAATTTGTTTTGAAAATTTATGATTCTTAGACTTCAGCCCAAGATGAAAAAAACACAACCTGATAGAATTATTATGTTGTAGGTGCTTTTTGTGAGTCTTGAGCACAGAAAAATTAGCCAGGATTTTGAATCATACTGCATTTGGACTATGTATGATTCTGGACATTACTGTCCTTTCTTATGTCTGAATGGATAATAAATAGATACAGAAATGATTATTCATAGAATCATAGAATCATAGAATGGTTTAGGTTGGAAAGGACCTTGAAGATCATCGAGTTCCAACCCCCCTGCCATAGGCAGGGACACCTCCCACCAGACCAGGCTGCCCAAGGCCACGTCCAGTGTTATGATATTATGTGTTATTAATTAACACATATTAGTTTTGCTGTTTTCAATGTTGTGCCTGGTAGAAACAAATAACATGAAGCTGTTTAAGTGTAAACTTTACCACCCCAAAGGGTGCCTGTAAGGATAGTAAGCATCCTGCCCGTGTTTTTTCGAAACCACTACAGCAAAACTGAATTATGAGATACAAGGTTTCTCTCCTCAAAAGTTACCATGTGAGCAGTACTCTTCGGCCTGAAGCTGTGTCCTCTATGATGGAGATGCAATCATTTCTCCTGAAACAAGGACAAGGGAAATGTGTAAGCGATCTAGTTCCTCTCCCCCAGTATGATTGTGCTCTTCTGCAGGATATTAGATGCAGGTAAAAGGGGAGGAAAAAGTTATTTAGACTTCTGCCCAGCTGAGACAATGACGTGTCCCGAAAGGAAACGAAAAACGAACCCAAACCCCTTCTTAGCCTAGATGCGATTCCACAGTTTTGAAAGGTTGACGCACACTTTCACCTTATGAGGAAATCTCAGCAGGAATGTTTCGTAGGGTATAGGAAGACCCTGCGCTCTCTTGCTATGTCAGTGATTGGAACATCCCGCGCAGACTGTGGAAGCTGCTCTTCTTTGATCTGAATAAGCCTTGACAGGGCCCCACCGGCTTCGGGCTACGCAGGTCATGGAAGTGTGAAATGCAATTAGACAGCCACTTAGAGATGACCTCCTTAGTGCGACAACGTTATCTAGGAACGTGGTGTTAGACCAAACAACAAAGGTGGTGGCACTGTTAAGTGTATACGCCATTATATAGTGTGGATATGTATTTGAGATTATATTCATTGCATAAGCTGAAGTAGTTGTTTCCAGGAAAGTCATCCTACGTATAGCGAATGTGAACTCCAAGTTTTCAACTGTTATTCCAGAAGTTTGGTTCTGTGACATTTTAAGGAAGGGATGTGTGAAGAATGGGAGTTTAATGGAGGTCAGACCGTGGCTGATAAACCTTCAGAACAGTTTGCCTTTTTTTTTAGTAAAAAAAAATGCCAAGTGAAACTGCAAGACATCTGGTTTAAATGTGTCTCTTACTGGGTCACTACCCGATATTTTGTGAGGATAAGAAATGTGCCTGCGTGGTCCCATTTTCATCACGCACTCTTCAGTTGCAAGGCTTTCTGGCAGATGTGTTTTGAAAGATGAGGAAGATGTGAGTACCCTGCTCAGATACCCCCCAGTCCTGGGATTCTCATGTCTACAATCTGTTTGAGGTTCAGATCACATTTTTTAATTGAACTCTTCCCCTCAAAGGACCAGCTGTTTTTTTTTTTTTATTGGATGCAAATCGTAATTTTCTGAGGTGACAGAATTATTAGGATTACCAAGTGGTTTCTTTTGATTTTTCTCTTGAGTTTTACTAAGGTATTTCATTCATCAGGATGGGTATTCAACATTAGTGTCTCTCATTTGGTCTAGAAATGCCCGTTCCAGTGACTGCTCCTGGTGAAAGCTTTTGGAACATCCGAGTTAGATAAAAGGCATTTCTTTTTCCTGTGTGCTAAATTCTGACCAGAACGTGTCCCAGAGTAACACAGTACGTGCTGCCACCTCCAGCACTTGTGCTGTCATCACAGGTTGTGTTGCTAGTGTTGTACTAGAGGTATTAAGAAACTCCTTAAGAGATGTAGAAGTACTACTATGTGTAGCCTTTTTCCTCGAGGACAGATTCTCTGAATGCTTCTTCCTATTTTATGGCTCCTCAACTCAGACTGTATTCCTCAAGTAGGTGAAAGCTTGCCATAAACCACTGGGACAAAAAAGACACCAAAAGAACTTGGTCCTTTGAAGGGTTTCCAAATGCTTTCCTTGATCTTAATTAGCCAGATTAACAAATGAACATTAGCTTGCACTAATCAGCAACAATTGCCACCAAACATTTGTGGGAAAAGCCAACATTGGCATTTCCAAAACAGAGAGAACATATGAAATTGGCTCTGTTCATTTAGTATGAGTCTAAGATGCTCAGGTATCTACAGCAGTCCAATATGAACAGGAGAATTTACATAATCTCAAGGTATTTTTAAGATTATTCAATTTTCCATTAATTATGGAATCACAGAATCACAGAATAATTGAATCCTAGTTTAATTTTTCTATTTCTTAGGAAGACGTGGAATCTTTTTGATTTCAGAAAATTATCTGTGGGCTCTGAGGTAGTTGATGAACATAACTATAAGAGATGCTCTCATCAGAAAATATCTGAAAGGCTGCTAGGGGAGGAATAAATGTCCGGAGACACTTGGAATAAACCAGCTGAATACTGTTACTGAACATTTTTATTTTCTGGCTGGATACAGAGCCAACAGAGCATGTCCTAAGAAGGTCAAAGGCTCCTTGCAAGCAGATCCAGCTGAATGAAGGTAGGACATTTGAGGTCCACCTTAGAAAGGGAAGCTTTCAAAGCCTGCAAGTGTCCTGAAAGACCCAGACCTGGGAAATGGAAGTGGACAGGAGAGCAGTTTGTTGCCAAAGTAGACTTTACACTGTAGGTAGCCACAAGAGTGGCAACGAAAGAAACTAACTCCAAAAGAGACTGAATGCAGATAGCATGTGATTGCCCCTGAAGGAGGAAATTTAGAATAGAATCATAGAATCGTCTAGGTTGGAAGGGACCTTGAAGATCATCAAGTCCAACCATTATCCTTACACTGCCAAACCCACCACTAAACCATGTCCCTCAGCACCACGTCTACCTGTCTTTTAAATACCTCCAGGGATGGTGACTCCACCACTGCCCTGGGCAGCCTGTTCCAATGCTTGACAACCCTTTCCGTGAAGAATTTTTCCTAATATCCAATCTAAACCTCCCCTGGTGCAACTTGAGGCCTTTTCCTCTTGTCCCATCGCCTGTTCCTTGGGAGAAGAGGCCGACCCCCCTCGCTACACCCTCCTTTCGGGGAACTGTAGAGAGCGAGAAGGTCTCCTCTCAGCCTCCTTTTCTCCAGGCTGAACACCCCCAGGTCCCTCAGCCTCTCCTCATAAGACGGCTCCAGACCCCTCACCAGCTTTATTTGAATAAAATATTTTTGGCAGCAGTTCCTGGGAGGACTCAGCTTCATTCCTGGTATTGGTATTGTGTTAAAATTTATTACTTGTTTGATCATTCCTTGCCACCAGTCAGAAGACTGGACATCTACCAAATGCTAAGCTCAGTCCCTGGCAGCCATACCATGTGATTTTTATAAGCTACTAATCTCCATCTCAAACTCAATTAAGGTGTTTAACATCCTCTATTTTTAAGGGAAAGCATTTGCAGAGTGTAACTTCTCTACTGGTAGGATATCTTTCACTGACTTTCAGATTAAATATATTCAAAGCCATGTGAAAAACATTTGTTTATGTGACAGTATTGCCAATATCCTTTAATTGGTGTTTAATCCTCAGATGTATTCATAGACATTCTGTCCACCCCATTCGCTAGCATAAATAAACCGAGTTCTTTGGGAGTATACCATTACAACTCATCCAGTGATTCATGTTCCCTGCGAGTGAGTCAGGTCCAATCTCCAGTACTCACCAATAAGTTGTATAATAATCACAGGCTGTGGGGTTTTTTCCCCTTCTTTTCAGAAATTTTTTTGGTTTGTTTTTGGATGGAATACTTGGAGAGCTCTTAATTTTGTTTTCTTAAAAAAATAAATAGATGTATTTTTACCTATTCGAAAAATTACATGGAACATGAACATTGTTTCTGCTCCATTCGAGATGTATACAGAAATTGTCTTTTAAAAATCACACAAATCACTTTTTTGTTTTCTATGCATTTTAAAGAATTACATACATAAATTATGGAACAACTAATACAACAATGAAATAAATCTACTAAATTAAATGCTGACAGGCGTGTGCCCCTTTTAAGACCACAAGTTTATTTGTCACTATATTTTGTCATGTTTTGCCTAGCTGTAAATATTTTTCAATTTTTGACAAATTTTTCCCAAATTTGCTGGTTTTGACAAAATAGCTAGAGTTGCAGATGAAAGAAAGAAATCATGGCTAAGTGAAAAGTGAATGCTAACTTTAACAGGAAAGAAAAAGCAAATCTTTCTGTAATTGTATTAGGTATGTAATTGTAAGACTACAGATGTGTCTATGGTTTATTTCTATCTTAAGCAACTACTTTAACAAATAGTGATTCATGGAATCATAGGATCATAGAATGGTTTAGGTTGGAAGCGACCTTGAAGATCATCTAGTTTCACCCCCCTGCCCTGGGCAGGGGCACTTCCCACCAGCCCAGGTTGCTCCAAGCCCCGTCCAACCTGGCCTTGAACACCTCCAGGGATGGGGCAGCCACAGCTTCTCTGGGCAACCTGCGCCAATGCCTCACCACCCTCAGAGTGAGAAATTCCTTCCTAATATCTCATCCAAATCAACCTTCTTCCAATTTAAAGCCATTCCTCCTCGTCCTATCACTACATTCTGTCGTAAAAAGTCTCTCTCCTCAAACCAGGACAAGCTTTCTTCTAGGCCCCCTTCAGACACTGGAAGAGGCTCTAAGCTCTCCCTGGAGCCTTCTCTTCTCCAGGCTGAACACTGCCAACTCCTTCAGCCTCTCCTCATAGCAGAGGTGCTCCAGCCCTCGCATCATCCTCGTGGCCTCCTCTGGACCTGCTCCAGCAGGTCCATGTCCTTCTTCTGTTGGGGACTCCAGAGCTGGATGCAGTACTCCAGGTGGGGTCTCACGAGAGTGGAGCAGAGGGGCAGAATCCCCCCCTCGCCCTGCTGGCCACACTTCTTCTGATGCAGCCCAGGATGGGGTTGGCCTTCTGGGCTGCGATGGCACATTGCCGGCTCACATTGAGTCTCTTATCAACCAACACCCCCAAGTCCTTCTCCTCAGGGTGCTCTCAATCCATTCTCTGCCCACCCTGGATTTGTGCATGGGAAAACGGGGATGCCATGGGACTCAATGGGGAAAACTCTGCAAGAAATTACCAGGAGGTGTTTTTCCCCGTAGATTTGCAGACTGGCTGAAATAGTAAAGCAGGGATGGCGTGTTGATTTCTCTGAGTTCTTAATTTTTTACAACCATTGCTACCAACTGTGAGTCACGGTAACGGTAACAGCCGGGAGCTGAGTAATCTGAGGATTAACGAATCTCAATCTTGAACTTCGCATCGTATTGCTGTTTTGCTTCTTGACTTGACAATGCTTAGTTCCTTCTGCTGGAAACCCAACATCTACCCCGTAGCTTTCGAGTCTGAACGTGCTCTATTCTGACTACCTCTCTTGGTTCCTAACTCCCTGTTACCTCTCTTACAGGTCCACTATCTCATGGTCTTGTCTGCCAACTGGGCCTATGTGAAAGATGCTTGCAGAATGCAAAAATATGAGGATATTAAATCAAAGGAGGAACAAGAGCTTCATGATATTCATTCTACTCGCTCTAAAGAGCGGCTCAATGCTTACACATAAAAGAAACCTTGTCTTACTTTCTAACATGTGAATGCTTTGTTGTGTAACTAAAGGCCATCCAACCATTTTAAAAAAACAATTGAAAGTGCTTCTCACAAAAGATAGTTTGGGTGACTCACTTATCACCCATGTCCAATTCTTGGTTGTCTAGCACTTGGTTTCTTAATTAGTTCTTACTTTGTGTGACCATTCTCTACCACAAAGCTCCTAAATAGCCTTTCCTGAATCCTTTTAAGCTAATTAGTTCTGCTAGATCAAGGATACTAAACTATTGTCAAATACAAATATGTGTTTGATTTTTTTAATCACTTTGTATGTGTTATGCATAACACCTTTTGCATTGTTTCTTATATGTTTTTGGAAAAAAAAAAAGTAGCTTTTTATACTTTTTAGTTTTGAGTTCAATAACTACTTTAACTACAGGTATACTTCAAAGGGACCATTGTACGTGATGTACAATATATAAAGAAAGCACTCTGATGACTTTCCTTTATATTTGGAAAACTTGCCAGATGGACCCTGATCAACTTGAACGAAGGTCCTAGGAACGTTTTAAACAATCAAAGGTGCAATTTCTAAATATGTAATAGTGGGTAAAAAAAAAAAAAAAAAAAAAAAAAAAAAAAAAAAAAAAAAAAAAAAAAAAGAAAAAAAAAGAGAAAAAAGAAAAAAAAGAAAAAAAAAGAAAAAAGTGCTTCTTATCTTTGTTAACATTGTATTATTATCGATGTTTTTAAAAAATATTCTCTTGTTCCAAGTTCCATGGGTGATAATTCCTGTTTGTATTGTGAGCATGCAGACCGTGGTGCTAACAATGCATGGCCACTTGCCTTTTGAAGGAATTCAATACCACGGCTACCTGTTAAAGAGTTATGGTATATAGACAATTGTTAATTAAGTGATATAGTTATCCATAGTTTTTTACAGAATGATCTCTCTTTAATTCAACGATGGTTATGCTAAATTGGAGCTGTTCATGTGACGATGTAAGAAATTACTGCTTAGCTACATTTATGAAAGTAATATATCAAAAAATACAGTGACCGTAGGAGTCAGATGTCTTTTTACCTGCTTTAAAAATTTAAATGGATTGCACCTGTCTGAACTGTAAAAGATATATTAAAGGAGACTTCCATAAATGTTATAGCTTGGCTTCTAGCTTTCCTACACATATTGGTTTACCTGTACTATGTTAAAGTAAGGTGAAAAACACTACAGAGCTTATTATTTGAAAGTGTAGTAATATATTTGAACCTTTATTTTGATAGGAAAACGTTATCGGAAAGATAGGTCATCTTAATTTGAAAGAATTACCTGTATCAAAAACAAAACAAAAAAACCCTATTTAAGAAAAGTCAGTATTATTGGACCAAATTTGGTGGATTTTTTTTTTTTTTGCCTATTTCTAATGCTACAAGAATGCTGTAAAGTGTCTTTTAAAGTGATGTAGCCTGACAAGACATTTTTGTCAGTGTTAAAAATCTTAGGTAGTTTTGTGCACTTATTGGACCATTGTGAATTCTCTCTCAGTGTAAGTGCATTTCTAATAAAACTTCTTGAGTAAAACTCTTCTTTGTACTATTACTAGTCATGCATCATCAGTAATTTTTAACAATTCTTGTAGTAAGTAGAGGGTAATACTATAGTTACTTGTGGCATGATAATGCATTAAGTAGTATTAGTTGATTGGATTTTTTTTTTTCTTTTTCTTTTCTTTTGCTTGTTTTGGGGGTTTTTTGGTTGTGTTTTTGATTTGGGGTTTTGGTTTTTTGGTTCGTTTTTTATTTTATTTTTTTTTTTACACTTAGGCTGTCCTATGGGGTCAACAGTTTTCTGATAATGTGCAGTACCGGTATTACAGTTCTGCAAAAAGTAGTAGGAACCTCTTTTGGATTCTATATTGTAGTGTTTCAGTTTTGTGTCTTCAAACGTTTGTGCTGATTTTTAAAACTATGTCTTTTAAACTCATGTAATGATGTTAATGCTTTTGGCTCTTCTCTGGTATTAGAGTTTGTATTTTCACAAAGAATGCTTTGTAGCAGGCATTACAATTAATCTGTTTTGTACATAAATGTGCCAACAGCTTGATGGTGGCGTTTTTGAAATGTAGAACAAAGTGCTTGCAAAAATGTAATAAACACACTTGTGTACTTTGTGTACTTATTAATTGTTCGTGTGGCGTAGTTTTTTCTTTGCCTGTACTGGACAGATTGTCGTAACCAGAAATGGAAGAAGTTTGTCCCTTCTGTTGTCCTTGCTGTTGGAGGACTCTTCTCGGTGTTATGCATTTTTTTGCCCAACCTGCTTTTAGATGTTCAAGGAGATAGTTCCTTTAGCAGAAATTATGAGAACAAAGAGTAAAATTTAAAAAATAATAATCTGGAGATGTTATATTAATTATAGAATGCGTCTCTGTCAAATCTGTGACAAAAAAATTCTTATTGTGATGAATAATTAAAAAAAAAAAATCTCCAAACTCTAAAGGGTGATATTCTTATCCCCTTTTATGACACAATTCCCTCTGGCCTGTATCTTTACAAATCTCACATAGGTAAAAGTACGGTGTGCAGCCTTTCCCTGGGTAGAAATTGTCCCCAAACTACCCTTTTGGGTAGTTTGTTCCACTGAATTAAAACTCACGGTCATTGCCCATTACTTCAAATATGTCTCTTGATCAGCATTTAGTATCAGAAATGGTATACCCTAAGAATAACAGCAGAATTTCTTCTAAGAGCAGAATTTCACAGTCTAGGAAGAGTGAGGTAGCGTGAGCCATACCTGTTATATTTTGACAACGGGACAAGGTTCACGTGATTGTGGTGTCATTCGGGAACAGCTCTGACGTCCGCCGGGGCGTTGCTGAGGATACTGGTAACAGTACTGCAGTACTTATGTGCGTGTAAAGCAACCTAAAGGGTTCAGAGAAATCTATAGCTGTGCCAATTAACAGGGTACCACTAAGGAAAACGAATTGAAATGCAGTTCCGCAATGTGTGTGTTTCTCAGTTGTTGTGTCGCTCTTTGTGCGCTCTCGATGAGGACGCGTGCCGTCACGGCAAACAATTCTTTCCGCGGCAGCAGCGCAAGCCGAGGGAGCAGAGGAGCTTCCCGCAGCACAGCAGTCATAACTGATTCACTTCAAAGCCTGCGTTTGGTTTATTCCAGACTCTTCTCTGTTTGTTGGCAGCCTACGCTGATTTATCCCGAGGTAGGTTGCGTGGATCTTGATTTCTGTAGGCTCTTCTGTGCTGAGTCTAACCCTGTGGCTGTCGTGATTTTCAGAAACAAGACGACCAGTTGTAGACCTATCCCCTTGGTGCAGTTTTGTTGCACTATAGTTCAAGGAAAATTCCAAATTAAGAAGTTTCTGGCCCTAGATCCTCCATTTTCCATTTTCTTCACAGTTTACTGTGCCCCATCAATAGTGCTAATAACATGTTACAAAACAGATCCAAAAATTGCTTGAGTTAGAAATCCTTCCCACCCGTTTTCCCCTACCCACATCACCTCATTTTATTTTTTTCTTTTGCACAAGGTTATTTAATCCCTCAGCAGGATCTTATCAGTGTTTCTGTTTTCAGCACAACCACACACACCATTTAATCAGCATGATTTGGGCAATCGTGGAGCGCACTGCAGACGCGGGGATGAGTGTCCACAGCAGGGGTGGAGAGAAAGGGAATTTTTAAGCCGCCATCATTCCTGAAGCCAACGCATCATCTCGTTGGGTGATATAGTTAAAAGCAGGAGGCACTGAAATGCTAATTTGCTAAATTCACGTTTCTAAATAGTTAACGATATTATTTTTTGTCACAGGAGCTAAAATAAAACAAGAAGATTTTTACTATAATTGGAAATACCTATAAATTCATTGGTTTTAATAATAGATGCAATTATTAGTCTTGACTTAGTGCAGTTATTTAAATTGTAATGTGTTATGCATCGGTCATAAGTATTTGTTGAACACGACCACGGTTGCGATTCACCTCCAGTTGGCAAAGTAGATTTTAGGACGGGACATTTCTGTGCTGTACTTCCTATAATAATCAATGGCAAAAGTTTAGAGAGTTCTGTCCATTGTCAGGGCCCGATGCATTTTTCAATTGTTCAGTTCTGGGTTACCGCGAGTATTAATCCAGCTGGTTTTCTGAAGAACACTGCTCAATTCCGCTAAGTCAGAAAAGAGCAGACTATAACGCATTCACCCCAGCAGGGGAAGGAACGGTGGTGTTTATACAAGCTCTCTCTTAAATATAAGCAACATTTTATTTCCGTTGGGTTGCAAAGAAACCCTGCAAATAGATATTTTTAGGCAGCAAACCCATTTATGTCTCCAGGTGACAGCGCATTTCAGTGCTGCCTCCATTTTGGGTAGGTATCCACTGAAAAGAACAACCTCAGAACACTTCATGTATTTAACAGCTCTTTCTGTCCCACGTGAATCCGTCTGACTCGCGTTTTTCACGAGGGAGGAACTCCAGCGGTTTCTGAATTTTGAGGTTTTCAACGATAGTTTCCTTTTCTTTCAGATACCTTCAGAGGATCCCAACCCTGCAGAGGGTTGCTCCTGTACTTAATGGTTATTAGCAATGATGGCAACAGGTAAGCGATCCTGCTGGTACAGTGGGAGAGATGGTTCCTGGTAGAGCAGTGGGTTATCTTCAGCTTGGAAGAGACAATGGCTCTGCCCACGTTGTCCAAGCCGCTGTGGACTCTTCCCCCATGTCACGCGGAGTCTGGCCAGAGAAATGTGAGCCCCAGGGAAGATGATTTTAGTTGCTCTTTGAATCGGCGGTTCTGATCTGGCTGCTTTTCTTTTGCATCGCTGCACTCTCCGTGGCTGAAAGGGATGGTTTGGGGGCAGGTATGTCTCCTCTGGACCTGGTGAGGTAATGTCAGACAGAAGCTCTTGTCACAGCAGCTGCCACAGCTATGGCAGTGACGCAGCAACAACCCAAATTTGGCCACTACATCCCAACCATAGTGAAAAAAAAAAAAGACTTGAAAAAATTAGCAAGAGTCTTGCGGGAATATCCTGTGGTTCTGCACGGTGAGTTCCTCAAGCCAGAACCGCCGCAAAGGCCAAAGAAGCGATGATAAGAGCTGGGTTTTCCAGAGTGTCTGTCCAAATGTGTTTTTTTTTTCCTTCTCAGTTGTCCAGGAAAAATGATACTTATGTATGAATCACCTTCCTACAGTTAATAGAGAATTTTTTGATCTCAGAGTCTGTAAGTCCCTTATAGAGCTTATAGAGCTTTACTCACCTGCATTTTTTTTAAGGATAAATAGTAATTTAAGAATGAAACTCATTGGGGAAGAAATTCATTCTCAATAAGTTTACATCCCAGTTAAAGCATGCAAATCCGACTCCTGGAATTTTAGGTTTCAGCCAGTTTCGTTTG
The DNA here is from genome assembly GCA_008711295.1 of Anarhynchus alexandrinus. Taxonomy (NCBI): domain Eukaryota; kingdom Metazoa; phylum Chordata; class Aves; order Charadriiformes; family Charadriidae; genus Anarhynchus; species Anarhynchus alexandrinus. The sequence continues at coordinate 1,471,567 of VUYV01000185.1, read as the reverse complement.
CACATATAACCACACCCTCACAAGTGTGATCTTTTGGAGTAATAAACTAAATCCCATGCTTAGACACAGAGGAAATTGTTGGGTTCATCAGGTTCGAGCTGCTTAAGCAGACTGAAACCTTTCTCGAGAAGGTAATGTTGAACCCCTCATATCGATGGCATCTTTTTATGTTGTGACACATGAAATAACACGTTAGGCGGGAATACCTCATTAATGTATTTAATTCATATCTGTGTTCTCCTTTCATGATTTTCTTTTTCTCCTTGACGTGGTATTCCTTGTGCTGTAATTTTAAGCGGAACGGAGGTAACGTGAAACTTGCTGCTACTGAGAAGGGGACATCTCACCAGGGTGGCCAAGTGGTGTAACACATGGCTGGAAATAGGGATGAAGGCCATGAAAAAGAACAAGAGAGGGACAAAGAAATGTAAGATTTTCCCTTCCTAATAGCCATAGCTGGAGGCTAATAAGGTGAGCTTAGGATCTGTACCTCAATTAAAGAATTATGTACAGGTATGCCTTATAGGACTCATGGGCTCAAGGAGTAGTGAGAGCTTCTGACAAGGTACAAATCATAGAATCATAGAATGGTTTAGGTTGGAAGGACCTTGAAGATCATCGAGTTCCAACCCCCCTGCCATAGGCAGGGACACCTCCCACCAGACCAGGCTGCCCAAGGCCACCTCCAGCCTGGCCTTGAACACCTCCAGGGATGGGGCCTCAACAACCTCTCTGGGCAATCTGTGCCAGTGCCTCACCACCCTCACAGTGAAAAACTTCTTCCTCATGTTCAATCTAAACCTGCCCTCTTCCAGTTTCAAGCCATTCCCCCTCGTCCTATCACTACATGCCCACAAAAGGCAAATACTGCCTGGAACGTCTTCATTTTGGGCGGTCCCAAGGCATGTTTCTCCTTAAAAGAGCAGATGGTCGAGAGAAACCTGTAGCTGCAAGTTGCCTTTAATTGTCATGGTAGGACCAAGTCGCTGGGGGTCTGGCCATGTCCTCGTGGTTTCCCTTCCCAGCGTGAGTAACACGATGGCAGAGCAGATGTGTCACATAGGCAGCAGGATGGAGCGCCCAGGCAGAGTTTGTGTCATTGAAAGCAGCTCAGGGGATGAGGCAGAAGAGGACCGTCGCTGCAGACGTGGTCCTGGCCCCACTGAAGCAAGGTTGTGTCTCACTAATAGAAGAGAACAAAGTCAGGATTTGAGGTTGAGCAGTCTGGAAAATCTGGGGTTTGTATCGTTTGCTTAAAACCAAGTGAGACATATCAGGATTTTCTGCAATATATTAGTTAAAGTGAAGTGGTTGCAATTTTCATATATTTTAAATAGACTCACACATGCATACAACATCTAGTCTGATAAAATAGATTTTTTTTTTAAATATACTGTTAATCAGTGCTCTGAAATTGTACTATTCCAGTTATAGAAGAAGAGCCAGCTGAGATCCTGCAGACTTTAATAGTATTCTGATGTCCTGCGGGCCTGTAAGCCCGTTATCTTTATTCAACAGGGTTTTTTTTTAGAATCTACAGTAAAAAATACAATTAATGGGTACCTGGATAAATCAAGTACACTTGAGAAGACACAGCATGACTTTTATAAATGGAAGTCTATTAACAAACCTACTGGAGTCTTTTGAGGGTGTCAGCAGCCATGTGGTTATCAGCAGCCTCTTTCATTTCCAATTTATTTAGACATCCAAAAGGCAGTTTCTTGTCAAAGTATTTTAAGACTAATCAGCCATAGGAAAGTCCTCCTATGGGTAAATAATTGATTAACAGATCGTAAATAAGATGGTTCTTACACTGGAGGAAGGTCAGTTTTGCACTCTGGGTTCTAGACTAGGTCATCTTTGAGGATGGGTGGTCCTGATTCTGTACGTACACCTCCATCACTCTCAGGTGGAGTATCTGGTCATGACGACGGTTGTTTTGGACTTCTTTGTCTTTTGGGGCACGCAGCTCTCTTTTCCTTGGTCCTCATTTGAATTCATCTTCTCTTAGGCATTCTGTACCTAGGGGAAAATGTTTCTGCTGTGGGTGGTGAGCAGCAACCAGTTTCCTCACTGAAGAGCTCCTACTTCTATTGGCCCAATATTTCTCTTCAGCTACTTGGCATCCTCTATGCTGAACACACCCATATGCACCCCCTCCTCTGTGGAAGTTTGTAACAGCTGTGTAGTCAGGGAATAAACCTCCAGGTTACACTAATATTAATGCCACCCTTAAAGGAAAACAGGAAATTCAATATTAGGTGAACTTTCTTTCTTACGAGAAATGGCATTTATTTTACTCTACCGGGTTCATCAGATACTTGTGCAAACGATAAGATAATCTGTGAAAGTAATAGCAGCTTTGACTCTTCTTTATGAGCCTCTGGGCCTTCATGGTGTTATTTTTTTCCCTTCAGATCTTCCAAACCACCTGACAGAAACTTTAAGCGTGATAGTACTTGGGATTTCTCCCAGAATTTAATGTGTGTAAGTTTGTGCGTGAGCAGATATTTTTTTGCCCTGTCTTTCTCTCACAAGCTCTAAACATTGTTCTCCCCCTCCCTGTACAGTCTCTGGAATGTAACCTCAGGTGCTGCAACTTCATGCTTGCATTCCCCTAACCCTTCTCCTGGTACCCCCTTCACCAACACGTCACTGTCCCTGGGCAAACCATCACTGGGCCCGGTGTCCACCTTCCCTTCTGCAAGTCAGGTCTGCACCAGCAGCAAGCGGCTGAGAACGGTGTCGGGATTGATCCTACCTGACTCTGAGCAAACATGAAGTTGTGTCCAGTGAAGTCCCTGCCACAGGTTCTCATGATGTTTCTCCTAGCACGTTCTCAGCATGATTATCCAAATTTGAGGAATAAGTGGTAATGTGGGTACCATGTGAAGACTATGGAGAAGCTGTGCTCCACCTGCAGTGCTGGGTCAAGCTCTGGGGCCCCCAGCATAAGAAGGACATGGACCTGTTGGAGCAGGTCCAGAGGAGGCCACAAAGATGGTCCAAGGGTTGGAGCCCCTCTGCTGGGAGGACAGGCTGAGAGAGTTGGGGGGGTTCAGCCTGGAGAAGAGAAGGCTCCAGGGAGACCTTAGAGCCCCTTCCAGTGCCTGAAGAAGCTCCAGGAAAGCTGGGGAGGAACTCTTGATCAGGGGGTGGAGTCATAGGATGAGGGGGGATGACTTTAAACTGAAAGAAGGCAGATTTAGATTAGATATAAGGAAGAAACTCTTGACTGTGAGGGTGGTGAGCTCCTGGCCCACGTTGCCCAGAGAGGTGGTAGATGCCCCATCCCTGGAAACATTCCAGGCCAGGTTGGACGGGGCTCTGAGCAACCTGATCTAGTTGAAGATGTCCCTGCCCATAGCAGGGCGGTGGACTAGATGGCCTTTAAAGGTCTCTTCCAACCCAAACTATTCTATGATTCTATGTTTCTGTGTTAACTAAGAAGAAAAATCTGAGCTCCTGAAAGAAGTTTCTATCATCCTTCTACATTCTTAGTGTTAAAATATGGGAAAACCAGGAAGTGGGGGAATCTTTATACATACAATAACATGTTACCGTAAATCCTATGCAAGTTTGTGCTATGCAAAACTTTTCAATTGATATTCAATATTTATTGTTGTTGTTCTTTAAAATAAAAAAAAATAATAAATAGTATTAGACAAAAGTATATTTTTGGGAGGGTTTTTCATCACAAAGCAGCTGACAATAAAAAAACCCCCAAATCCACTAAGTTAATGAAAAAAGGTTGAAAATAATAATGTGAGTTCATACCATAATTTATATGATAAACTTAAGTGAACTACAGGAAATGTTAATCATTTTTCCTAAGGAAAAATGTTTATTAAAAATAACATAAGAAAATCTCCTTATTCAAAATACAAGACTGGCTAACAATATTCAGGAATGACATGCTATTTTTGCATTTTGACAATAAATACAAAGATTCATATATCCATTTGTATATAATTTCATTAAAATATAGTTGAATGGTATGTGCATTGAAGGAACCATCAATCTGTGAAAGTAGTCTCCTCTTACCAAAGGTTTCCCTGTGTGCCATGGGGAGCAGTAAGAGTTTGTTATCTGCATTAATCTCTTTAACTGGATTAAATTATTGAGAAAATCCACTCAGTTCCTGGATGAGTATATGGACCAGATCTGTGGAGCAGGTATTTATGAATAAACATGCAGGCAATTTGACTGTGTCCCAGAAGATTATAGTTAAACTCTGTGTCACATGTTTTCCCAGGAGGTCAACCGAGAAAACAGCATAATTTGTGACTGGTTTTCATAGAATCATAGAATGGTTTAGGTTGGAAAGGACCTTGAAGATCATCGAGTTCCAACCCCCCTGCCATAGGCAGGGACACCTCCCACCAGACCAGGCCGCCCAAGGCCACCTCCAGCCTGGCCTTGAACACCCCCAGGGATGGGGCCCCAACAACCCCCCTGGAAAACTTGGAACATTGCCTTACCCCCAAAAACCTAATAAAAATTTTATTTTTTGGTTTTCCAAAAAAAAAAAAAAAGGAAAAATTATAGAGAGTCTTCTGACTGAAAACAAATCTGTGTTTGATCCAGCATTGTTTTGGCTACTGCTGGTGAGGTTTTGGTTCAAGGCTAGATAGGGACAAAAAATGCATAATCTAGTGTTACATTTCAGTCTGATAAATCTTTTCTTCTCCATTAGGAAGCATAGATCATGGTCAAACACTGTAACAGACTGCATTTCCTTGGGAACCTGGTGTCAAAATCCTCATTGCCCCCAGAAAGGTACCCTTACTTATCCTATATTTTTATTTTAGCAGCTGCAGTCCCGACTTCATATACTTACAGCTGACCTAATTGAATTTCTTCTGTGCTGTAAGTAGAGAGACTTTGTCAATCGCTGTCCGTTTGTTTGATGTTGAAGTTTTTTTGGTAATTTATAACTGTGTTTTGATTCTTTTTGTAACACATTTTTTTCTGCATTAATTTTTGAAAATGCAATAATCTCAGCTCTGTTTCTTTCTAGGACGTTGTGCATACTGAGAAATGTAACTAAACTAACTAAATATACTTGTCCTTTCTTTTCAAAGCACTATAATTTTCAAAAGGTCTCTGAAGGGCAAAGTGAATCTTTCTTCTACTTAAATGTTTTGATTCACAAAAAACTGGTTGTAATCGAGTAAAAGTGCTGCGGTGACACTGAAATTGGATATTAGACATATTTTTCTGTCTTGAATTACACGTCAGCTCGTGCTGCAAGTAGCCTGTGGAGCGGTGTGCTGGTTAAACAGTCTTCCTGTGAAATTCAGGCGGTTTGTTTCTCGATTACCTGTTTGAGGTAAGTTAAGTCAACATCAGTGAAAATCCTAACAGAAAAAAACCCTAACTATTATGGAATTCATATTTTTTCTGCCCATATGACAGAGCTCAGTGTTCTGATCACAGCAGTATATGACACTATTGTGGGTAAATTGAAAGCATGTTGATCTTCATGCTTATTCTTCATTATATATAAGTATCTTTATATATTAAAAAAAAATAAACACAGCACAAGGAGATTATCCACGTAAGGTATTATTTTGTAGCTTTTAACGACAATGAGGAAAATGGTTGAAGGGGAAGGCTGTGGTAAATCTCCTACCGACATTTGTAGAATTCTGACATCTGGTGGTAAAACTACTTAAAACAGAAAGATGTGGCCAATTAGTCGCTTTGAGAGAGTATGATTTTAAATAATCGCTTTCAGTAGATTATCCCAATCTGTTCCTTTTCTAGTTCTGTACATCTAGAAATTCTTCCGTAACATAGCTGATAAACATCCAAACCCTCTGTCTTTATATAAATATATAGGTAGATTCATCCCTTAAATCTTTGTCATCATTGGTAATTTTACAGGAAGTGGATAATTAAAGGATTTCATTGGTGAACCTGAATTCATGGCATTAGTTATTATTCTAACAGTATTTTTAAAATTTTAGCATTTTTTGCCACCTACTTTAAAAATGGCATTTGTAAATAGTTATTGTTGCAAGGTAATACCCTGAAGCAAAAACCAGTAAAACTACTAAAACTACAAAAAACCAAACCTACTTATTTGTGTAGTATGTGGTGGCTTTTTTATATTACAGGTACAATTTCTAAAGATGCTATTTACAGTGCTTACCTTACCTTACCTGGTGGTCAAAAGAGGCTGCTAGTCCTTTAGAACTACTTTATCACTTTCTAGAATAAACATACATTTAATTTAAACTAGTGAGTCATAGTAGCAGCAGCTTTTGGCTATATCTAAACTTTATTTCCCAAGAAAGCAACCAGCACGGTTCTAATTTCACTTGGAGCCGAGCTGTGCTTGGCTCAAAAGTCGTGGGATCGTGAGACGGCCATGAGACAGCCCAACTTGGTGAGGGTTGTGGTTAGTGGTGTCACCTCTGTAGACGTGGAATTTGCACGTTAACCTGCCTTGCTATCTAGCTAGCCAAGCTGTTCAGAACCATGTTGTGTTACAGCTAGAGCCTGAAACATGAAGGGGGATAGACTGGATGACACTTATGGTGGTTTAGATGCCTTAGAGTATCTCTCCTCATCTTCAGTTGCTACTTCAGAAGAGGTTTCAAACATGACATCTCTCTTATCTGTTAGCCCTGTGAAGGGTACCAAACACCCTAAACCATGCAAAATGACACAAAGTTACTAGACTTAGGGAATAGAGTCTTACACCTCTTGGTCTCCGGTGTTGTGGCTGGGGCTTCTCAGCACAGGGAAGCCAGGAGAACCAACCCTGCTGCTGCTGTCTCTGGATCAGCCCTCCAGTCTGGGCTCCTTGGCGAGAAGACAACGCCGGCAAATCCATCTGCGGCTCTTCCGGCTCTCGCAGGATCCCAGCTGGAAGGACAACATGTGCATACATCGCACATGTAGCCCTGCTCTTGGTAGAGCATTTCCCCTTAACAGATAATTAAAATATAGATCTGATTTAATAAGGAAAATAGGAAGGGTTACTCCTTAAGCAGATGAGAACCTTAACCTTTCATGGTCTGGTGCCTTCATCAAGCAGACTTACTTGGTGACTGAAATGGAAAACAATAAATATATTTATATTAAGAAAAATATTTTTTAAAAAATACATTAATACATTAATTCAATTCAGCTGTGTTTTCTTTCCAAATGAGGGAAGCCTCATAATTAATTCATTATCAAAACAAGATTTTAGCAAGAGGAGCAAAACCTTTGGAAAAAAAAAATGAGCTAAATGCCTCGCCAAACGTAATTTTCTTAGTTCTTCCATAGTTCAGTTCAACAATGAATAGTCCTTTCCCAGGAGGAAACTTCCAGGCTAGCATAAAAATAGTGTTTTAAATAAAATTGTCAAAATGAATTATGATATTTTTAAGTATGGCAAATATGCCTTTGCCACTGCTTGATTTTAAGACATACTTAAGTTTATTTGAGTACCAATCTTGTCTAGATGACAACAGCTGGCATAATTACATGTTGGTTTCTAGTTTGATTGAACAAACTGTTACGTTGAATTGGAGAGATTCCTCAGAAAGACTTTTCTCCTCCTAAATAACAAGCATAAAGAACTTCCTTCTTGGTCATAAATATGTATTTATCAATTCTGGAGCCCATGGCATTAGGGTCCAGATATCCAGACTCATTTGAGTTGAATTTAGGACGCTGTATTTTGTCATTATTGGAGTAGTCTATAAAACTCTTTAGCAAAGCCCTTGCTTCTCTGTGAGTTTTTGGGGAACTTGTTTCAAAAAAGCAACATTCTTCGCTTTAGTAGGTTTTTTGGGGTTTTTTTGTTTTTTTTTTTTATTTGTTTTGGGGTTTTTTTTTATTCATAAAAAGGAGAAATGTATTGCATAGGATTTATCAGCATCCTGAAAGAAAGGTCAGTGTTACCACAATTTTTATTCAGTCTCATATACATGAGAAAAATGTCAATTACAGCCTACAGGAGAGCTGGGGAAGGACTTTTTCCTGGGGCATAGAGTGATAGGACGAGGGGGAATGGCTTCAAACTGGAAGAGGGCAGGTTTAGATTGAACATGAGGAAGAAGTTTTTCACTGTGAGGGTGGTGAGGCACTGTCCCAGGTTGCCCCGAGAGGTTGTTGAGGCCCCATCCCTGGAGGTGTTCAAGGCCAGGCTGGAGGTGGCCTTGGGCAACCTGGTGTGGTGGGAGGTGTCCCTGCCTATAGCAGGGGCATTGGAACTCAATGATCTTCAAGGTTTTTTCCAACCTAAACCATTCTATGATTCTATGATTCTATGATAGTGTCTCTCCTGAACCGCCACACAACCGCGTGTGCTACGCAGGGGCTGTTAAACTTATTTTGCGAATTTGTGTATGCCTGTCCTGGAGCTGGTGTTGGGAGAGGAGAGCAAACTATTCCCGTGAGCTGGTGCGGGCAGTGAAACGGCTGGAAAAATGGGCGAAGGGGTGTTGCTAGTAAGGCAAAGAGGATGTCATAAGAAAAAGAAGAGACAAGACGAAACGAGAGGTGACAGGATACCAAAAACTGAGGGCCTTCAGGGGATGGGAGGGAATCAGAGCTTGATGCGATGGAGCAGGCAGCCCTGAGACCGAATACAGAGTGGGGACGGGTCATGCCCAGAACAACAGACGGGGTGGGAAACCCACTGAAGGGGGGAGATAATCACCAGACTGATATGAGACTAGAGGCCAGGTTTCAGTGAGGGCAAAAGAGTTGAAAAGGACTTGTGCAAATAGAAGTTCAGGCAAAACACGTAAAAATGGCAGAATTTGGAGATCCTGGACATGAGTCCAGAGAGAAAGTAGTTGTGGACAATTTACAAACTCAATGGGACCTTGAAATAAAAAATGAAGAGCTGTCAAGAGACACCGAATGTGAGTGTCATATGAAGTGTCAGTTGACAGCAAAAAACATCTGGGAACACTTGTAATAAGGCTGAAATACAAAGCTAAAAGGAAGATGAAAGATCTTCCTCTGTAAGTCTGTGAGTCACTGCAAAGTGACTCAGTCATTGAGACTGAGGAAGATCACATATGAACGGAGAGCAGAATGAAAGAAGAATGTTTCCTTTTGAATTTATTTGTAACAGCAGAGTTATAGTAAGCAGCAAAAAATTTTAATCATCTGACGGGATTTCTCTGCCGTGTTTTAGAAAAGTTGTGTAGAGTATTAAGAATTTATACAGCAGATAATTACAGGAAATAAAACAAACATTCCCAAAGGTAACGTCTTTCCATAAAAATGTAAATGTACTTTATACTGCTGTTCACCCAGTCTGCTGTAGTTTGCTTTTCTACTTCATGACTTTGGAAATGGAAAACATCTTACTATATCAAGACTGAGGCTTCACATTTCCAAAAACTATCAACGTACCCCTGGACGCCGCAACGGGCTATACAGCCTGTGCCATTAGGCTGGTACCACCTGCTGGTAACTTTTTTTTTTTTTAAATTTATGAAGATAGCAATAGTGATGAAAAAGATAAACTTAACCAAAACAAGGAAATTAGGTACAGTGCAAATGTTTGCTTTTAGGTTCTGAAAGTGTTACACTTTCATATTTGTGGCAAGATATATCATTTATGGAAACTGAATTTGCCTGCGCTGCTGCCAGCCAGGAAGGAACCGATGAGCCGGTCCTCCGTGAAGCGCACGGCTTCTACAGCATTCTCCAGAGCTAATGCAGAGCTCATGCTGAAGCCTCCCAGCCCCATCTGAGGAGTCTTTCCGATAGGAGGTGAAGGAGAAGACTCTGGGGACACCTTGTAGAAGCTTTCCAGTATGTGAAGGGCGCCTACAAGAAAGCTGGAGAGGGACTTTTTACAAGGGCATGGAGTGATGGGACAAGGGGGAATGGCTTCAGACTGGAAGAGGGGAGATTTTAATGAGATATTAGGAAGAAATTCTTTCCTGTGAGGGTGGTGAGCCCCTGGCGCAGGTTGCCCCGAGAAGCTGTGGCTGCCCCATCCCTGGAGGTGTTCAAGGCCAGGTTGGACGGGGCTTGGAGCAACCTGGTCTGGTGGGAGGTGTCCCTGCCCATGGCAGGGGGGTGGAACTAGATGATCTTTAAAGTCCCTTCCAACCTAAACCATTCCATGATTCAATGACAGGGCAATGCCAATATTTTTCTTCTAATATCTGCTCATTTTGTTATGCAGTGATCCCAGCTGTCCTTATCAGCCTCTCTGTTTTGTCCTCTTGTAACTTTTTCAGGTGATAAGACCTCTCTGCTGTTCCTTGTCTGTGGAACGTTTCATTAAAAGGGGGGTGTCCTCTGGCTCGTGGTAGATGATGATGTGCAAACAGCCTTCCACGCTGGCTAGTGTTAACTCCTAGTTTCCTCTTATCCGCTGCATCTTCTTTTCCATACAGTTTTCCAGCTCTCAGGAATGCCTTTGTTATCCCATTGTCCTGGTTTGAGGTGAAACGGAATCAATTTTCTTTTCAGCAGTTTTACTTTTCAGTTACGTTTCTTCTAACCAACCGCACTTTCTGACATTAATGGCGTATTTTTCAGGCAGTGTCTGTTCCCAGAGTGGTAAGGTCTGAGGTTTATATTCAGTACCAAGGGATGGTACGCAGAGAGGCTCTTCCTCATACTTATTGCTATACCAGCCAAAGGCAGCTCACTGTTACAAGCCCCGTTGGAGGGTCGGCAGCAGAAAAGCGTAGACAGGTCCCACCTGTGGGGAGGAGCGGACAGGACAGGTGATGCAAAACTGACCAACAGGGTATTCCATCCCATCTGCCTCACGCTCAGTATAAAAGCTGAGGGATCAAAGGGTCAGCTCTCTTTCTTCAGTGGCCGGCGTCCGAGGAGGACTCTGTTCATCTGCCTGTGATCCTGATCTGTGCGTTCCCAAATCCAGATCCAGAATCCAGTTCCCATCTGTTGCTGAGTCCAGTCTAGGACATGCCCAGTGCCTGCTGATGATGTGATCATCTGGTTTTGTATATATTGTGTATATTTCATTATTTTCTTATTAATATTACTATATTTTCTTTTTATTATTTATTATTAATGTTTCATTAAAACAGTTTAGTTTCTTTTCAACGCATAAGTCTCTCCCTCTCTCATTTTCTCTCCTCTCCTCTGAAGGGAGATGGTGTCTCTCCCTGCTCTGAAGGGGACAGAGGTTACAGAGAGAGAATCTGTCGCTTGTTTTAGTGGCCAGCCCAGCCCAAACCACAACAGATTTATTGGCGCCCAACGTGGGGCGCGATGGGGGCTCTGACAGAGTGCCCAAAGAGTTTGTCTAGCAATAAGCACAAAATGTGCTGGCATGAAGATGGTCCATGATATAAGGTGTTCAAGGCCAGGCTGGAGGTGGCCTTGGGCAGCCTGGTGTGGTGGGAGGTGTCCCTGCCTATGGCAGGGGGGTTGGAACTCGATGATCTTCAAGGTCCTTTCCAACCTAAACCATTCTATGATTCTATGATTCTATAAATATTAGATATATAACAAATGAAAGTTATGAAAGATTGCCCAGTGCCTTACAAGTGTTTCTGGTCTGTTCTGGTAAGGGTTTGCTCAGATTAGCTGGAGGATACTGAAATAGGAAGAGGGAAATGGGCATTGTGTGAACACATCCTTCTGTATTTTTTTGCATTCTATTTCAGAAATTCTGAAATGGAAATATTTTATTCTGCCATTAAAGTGTTTTGCTTTTCCTTGCATGGATGATAATTCAAGCCGCTGGTATCTCCTGGTGGGACTGGTGCAATGCAGACTTGGCCACCAGAGCTGGCTGGGCCCATGACGCGGGTGGCCACACAGCTTTCTGAGCCTTCGGGAGCTCGGCGGGGGGGACCAGGAAGGCTCTCGGTACCGCTCCCCAAAGCGCTACGCTAAGGAAATAATTTAACGTCCTAGGATTTGTAAAGTCAAATTGAAACGAAACGTGTCAGGTAGCTTTGCTTTAGGTGGAACTGAAGAAAACCAAACCATTTTATTTCAGTTTCAGTTGGGGAACATTTTCCCAAACAACAGTTTGGTTTAGGGAAAAACTATTTTCATGAGAGGAGTCGCTCCAGTGGAAAATAACTGTTTGCCTCCTGTATTAGTAACTACTGTTTTCTTCTGAAGGCTAAAACCAGATCTCTTGCTGCCATCTGGTGTTGTCACACAGAGCGGTTGGAACAGTCACCCACAGCACTGAATTACTTCTGTAATGTTCTACTTTCTAAACAGTCTTTAAACAAGGAGGAAATATTTAGTCTGTGATACAGGTTTTAAGCGAGGAGATTTCTGTTTGTGAGACTGAAAGAGGATGGAAACCCTAACCTTCTGACTAATTTAATAATGATATAAAATTGTGCTAATTGTATTGTCCTTTTACACGTGAAGCAAAAAATTATGGGTTTAGGGGCTGTGCCGGAACATCAGCTGGAGGTCCGTTTAGGTCTCTGCTTTCCATACGATTACATAGCTGCCACTCCCAAAATCTCTTGCTTACATACCCACATAAAAGCATGCACACAGCTGTGTCATTACAAAAAAAAAAAAACCCAAGACATCTGTCCAAATGCTACTTTAACCAACCTGGAGAAGGCATACGTCCTCAGCCACCAAGAGGTGGAAGCAGGGACCTCTCCTCCCACCCAGCAGGACAGCGGAGGCTGCAAATCCCTCACAGGGTGAAGGAAAAATTAGTGACTGAGGAATAAACCCAACAGGCTTCTGTACATCTCCATGTGACAGAGAAGAGGGGCAAAAGCACTTCTCTGTCTGCCGAGCTACAACCACTCGGGGACAGGAACGTGGATCCCTCCACATCGCTGGTCCTGGTGGTTGTATGTGGTTTGAGAAAGACCTCTCAGAGCTCATTTCAGGTTTTCTGCAGATTCAGGTGGATTTCATAAGATTTTTTTTTTTAGAAGTTTATGGCAGAAAAAGAGAAAAGAAAAACTCGGTTTTCACTGTTATATTAAAAAAAAAAAGAGTCACTGGTATTTGGATGCATCAGAGGATTTTTACAAGCCTAAGCCCCAAGTTTCTAAGGTCCTCTGCCACCAGCCCTGCACCAACACTTGAGCTTATAGCAGTGCACCGATGAAGTACGTACTTTCCACATCGGAAAACATAATTGCAATATCCCACAGGAAGCCAGTTCATGTGTTTTGCCCTGAAGATTACATTCTGATTAAGGTGAAAGGTGAACCTAGGCACTGACTGTCTGCTTCTTCATTTTGCTTAATTGCTAATTCGGTTTGCCATTTTCAGACGACGCCGAGTTACGGATCTTGGGACGGTATGTGCCAGGGAACAAGGCACAACGGATGAGACTGAGCCAGGTTTGGCCTGTCACCTCACCATGTCCCTTACCAGTATCCCAGCAAGAGAGCTGCCATTGTTGTTCCATGCTTGCATATAACGTCTGTAACACTCATCCTCAGCTCCCCACGTAAAATATTCTGACGGATTACAATGTGTCTTTCATTTTATATCTTTCATGCTGAAATTTAAAGAATTAAAGGTAATAACAATTATGGTATAGAGCAGTAAAGATACCATACGCGGGCTGGAGGAGAGACACAGTCAAGGTCTACGCGGTGGGGACATGGCCAGGCTGTGCTACTTAAGCTTACATGGAGGTAATGGTCCTTTGCCTTGTTCTAGTTGTTTATTTGTTTGTATAATCTTCCTTTTGTTAGCATTTATCGTGTCAGGAACATTCTCAAAGGTGCTTCTGAGCGGTTTGGTGTTCTTACATTAAGATATAGCTCGGAGCAGGAGATCCTATGGCATGGGGGTTGGAACTCGATGATCTTCAAGGTCCTTTCCAACCTAAACCATGCTATGATTCTATGATCTAAAATCTTCTGGAAGGCTTTATACAAGAAGTAAAACTGTCTCTCACTAAAGTCAGGGGAAAAAAAAAAAACCCACCCATTTTTTTTTCTTATTTTTCCATAAGTTGAAATGAAACATAGCATGTAAAGAACAGTGGAAAGAAATACACCGGTTACAAAAATGTTAAGACAACTATTTGATTCTAGTTTTTTCTTTCATCTGACCAGCAAAATTGTTTCTTTTTTGTAGACTTGGAAATAAGCAATACCATATTTGCTACATATATTGGATTTGAAGCCACACCAAACAAAGATAAGTAAAAAACAATTTAAAATGTGGTATTTTACTGGCTGCAAATTAATATGAAAGCCCCTTCTCTCATTTTACTGCTGGTTGTTTCTCTTCTGTCCCACACCAGAAAATATGTTTTGCCAATAGAGGAAAGGAAAAGGGAAAGTAGAAGGAAAAAATTAATGTATTTTTAAACAGAATTTAATAGTGATTTTGAAATAATTATATGGGGGTTGGTTTGGCTTTTTGGTGTTGTTGTTTTTAAAATAATAACAAATAACAAAATGGAATGATCCCAAGGATCACTCTGGGTCTGCATTTGTGCTTTGATTTCCAAATCTTTAAATGCCAGAGAAAAATGTATTTTCTGTGCCAGGAGAGAAGTGGGAGGAGAGGACTTCACATGGGAGATGTGCATCGCCTAAACCACGACACAGTTAAACAAGTTTTAGACGGCAGAACGCTTACCTCCAGCTCAAGGTAAGAAGTATTTTTAATATAATTTCTCCATGTTCCCAGTTTCTTTTTGTTTAAATGAGCAATTCACTGTTTCAGTGGATTGTTTTGAGGCCGGATAGGATTAACGCTCAGAAATACAATGGTATCGTACAATACCCTACAATGCCAGTTCAGTTCATCTCTAGTAGCTATGTTTTGGGTTCAAGTTTGGATTCAATAACCTTTGGAACAAACCCCAAACCTGAGTTTTCACCTGCTCTGCCACTGTGATCTCCTCTCCTTTCTTCGCCTCTCATCCTATCTCCTGGTGGTTATGATAAAGAGATTCAGCTCAGGCTCATCGAACTGGGAGCCGTTGTTTGGCACTATAAACTCCACGGCGAGAGGGATTTAAGGAGATCTCTATGGATACATTACATACTACAGCTACATTACTGGAAAGGTTTAGATCATGCCAAGTTTATTTTTAGCCTAAATAATAGGGTATGCAGAAGATTTCCACAAGGTGGAGATGAAGTAATGTTTCATGTCAAGGAGTTTGCTTTGTACAGGACTTAGTTTAGAGTTTGCACTCCTTTACAAGGTTTATGGAACAGAAATTTCATCTTAAAAGTCAGGGCTTCAAATAAAACAGTCGTGAAAACACAATAGCTTTTCACAGTGATATATGGTACAATATAGGCTTGTTTTAATAACTCGAACAGTGTAATGCTGGGGTTATTAAGCACTAGTCCTGAGAGAGTTCAATTCAATATTTTTCACTTTCTTTGATTTAAAATTGATCTTATGCTTAATTTGCCTAATGTTTTATTACCCTGGATTTAAACTTTGAAATTCTAGTTTTATAATTATGGAAGAATATGCTGACTTATAAAGTAAAAGTTCGTCTCATAATGCTGAATCTAAACACGAACGGCTGTTGCAGCATAATATAAGAGAAAATTAAATGCAAATAAAAAAGAATAATATACATAAATCAGATCTGAGGAAATTATGAGTTAAGTATAATAGGAATACAGGGTTTTACATCTTCATGGTATTAATGAGTTCTTTTATTAGAATGTTTTTCCTAGTTTGGTTAGTACTCTTATTTCAGAAGAGACGCAAATCATTTCAGAGCTTGCCCACTTGCTTGCTTGAGAGAGGTTTCAAAAGCTTTCGGTTATTAAGGAGGAAGCTAAGCATTGGCTTGATCGAGAGCTACATGTAATTATACAGGAAGCAGAAAACTCGTGGTATTGGAACCAGAGTGCTAATCAACCAGGTTAATTTAACTGTGTGTTGTGTTACACACCACCTAGAAATGGAAGAAATACTGCACGTAACGACTTAACTCAAGAAGAGGCATGTGCCGCAGTCGAATCAAGAAGAGGTTTGCATACATTTGCCTGTTTGCAGACTGAGCACGCAAATGTGCAGTTTATATTAATTCTAAATACCAATGACAGTTTATGTCAGGGTCCAATACTCTCTGACCTGATTCTTTTGGATATTCCACACAAGGAGCTTTTAGTGTTTTAATACTATATTTACCTATTGAAAGGTGTTTGGCCTCACACGGGATTTTGATTTGGCAGTGCGGTACAGCAATGTGTTGAAATCACAGCACAATCACAATACAGCAGTTGCAATACACACTTGGATCACCGTACAAATGGGATTCCCATTCCCTGCGGCTGCGTGTTGGCTGTCACATCCTTGGGCCTCCCCGGTTGCCGGGAGGAATGCGTAGGTTGAAGCCCGCTCAAGGTCTTTGCTTTCTTCTAAGGTCATGTTGTTGGTTGCTCAGATTTTACCCTCCCTGTTGGGCTGAGCCACCATTCCCTTCCCCCCAGCGGGGCTGGCTAGCACAGGGACACATTCACTCCTCTCCTGGTGTGATCGGAGCGGTTCAGCAGCAAACCCCCGCTTGACACCAGATTTACCATCCGCTGGTTGGCACTAGGCTGACAGAGTAGGTAGGAACCGAGTGGTACGGGTGCCGGTGACCAATTAAACGATAATGAGATACAGCCGCATCGCTGCCTGAATCTGAGCTGTGGATCCTGAATCAGTGAGTTTTCATCTGTTCATCCTGAATCCATTAATTATGTATTACGTCTTTATCATGCCGTTTCTATAGGTTTTATTCTTTTATCTAGTTGCTAGGGACACGCTCGAGTTCCAGTCATAAGCAACACTGTATGATTAATTCGGGCCATATACCATTACATATTACATTTGTTTTTATATTCTTTTCCCTATAACTCTGCAAGTGTCCACTGCCTACTTTTCACTGGTTTTTCAAGCCCATAAACATCCTTTTCAGTAGTCTCTTCTGAAGTTTCTTATAAATTGCGTGTTCAAGACTGGATCCATAACGTGGCTCTGGTAAGTAGTATTCACATTTTTCAGGCCCGTGTGTCATTGCTTCAGCTTACAAGTTTGATTTTAAAAGTATTGCTCTCAGTCTTCTGAATCATGGGCTACACTGGAAAATTTTATTACTAAAAAGATATATTAGTATATAATTTCTGCGATTCTTACTTATGATGGAAGTTCATTGTAGAAGGCATAATATTTTTATTATCAGTAATTCATAAATACATTAATTGAAGCTATTTAATTGCATACATAATAACGCTTTTATTAGCTGTTAGCAATTCCACTAACGCTATTGGGTCATTAACTTTGATACAACAGACAAGTGCAATTTTGTTGTAATCAAGAAAGTAATAAAAGGATAGTTTGTGTACCACAGGACAATTTACAACAGCAATGAGGTCTAATGAATTCTATTATTCATTCTTTCCTTTTAGAGGTTGAGTTTAGGTTACGATGTCAAACATCTGGGGAGTGAAGCAGATGAGAGAGGGGGCATCGTGTCCTCACACGGCATTTGCAGTGTGCACTCAGGAGATTAGAATGGAGGTATCGAAAACAAACAGATCCCCGTGGGTGATGTAGATGTCATTCTGTGATGACAATATTTTGAGTCTCAGCGGAAAGCTATTCTTCAGCGTGATTGTGAGTCAGCAAGATGAACCGCAGCTAGACTTTGACTGCTCTTACAGCACTGCATCCCACTGCTGGGGTTTTAGGTTTATATGAAGAGGAACCCAAAAAAGAAATTGTGGATTTATCCCAGATGGGCAGACAGCTCTGTTTTCCCTCTGTACCCATTGGCATTAGGCTTGGCACAGGTTCCCTTGCCACAAGAAAGGTTGGTGAGGTTATGAAATCCCACTGCTCCCACCAGGTTTGCACCCACCCACGTCTTATCACAGTCCTTTTGGAACTTTGTGTGCTGAATATGATTTCAGTAAAAGGTTCGAGTAACACAAAGTGGTGGGACCTGATTAGGACCTCCATTATATAGAATATAATTATATAGAATATATAGAATAGATACAGGACTGCTTTCCAAGGACTTGTCAGATTTAAGGCTGGAGAGAGGCTTTGAATTCTAGAATGTACGGAAGGTGCAATAATTTTGGAAATCTCTCAGAAATTTGTGTGGTCTGTAAGAAACCTTCTCAAGGGTTGGGGAAGAAACCGAGGTGGCTTGAAGTTGTGCTCTGTTTGTAATCTTGAGGTTATACCTTATTTTATTTAACTAAAATTTAAAAAAACAAACCAAACCAAAAAAAAACCAACAACAAAACCAAAAATCGATCCACAACAGACAAATGTCAGAAATGTGTTCTACCTTCTCAGGTATGTGCTCTAGCAGTATATAGCAACATGCCTACACATATTCTTGGCTACGCTCGTGACTACATTGAGCAGGAAGCACAGGAAGAATGAGTTACACTGTAGAAAGCTACATAAATGACATGGTGGCTAGACAATCCCATGCTTCCTTTTTCCCTTTTTTCTTTTTTTCCCTTCCCCCCCACTTTTTCTTTTTTTTTCTTTTCCTTTTTTTTTCTTCTTTTTTTTTTTTTTCCCCATTCTT
>VUYV01000185.1:1380507-1452583 GCA_008711295.1 Anarhynchus alexandrinus | reverse complement strand
TCACCCAGTCCCACTCCCCTGCCAAAGCAGGACTGCCCAGAGCACAGCACTCAGGACTGCATCCAGGTGGGGCTTGAAAACCTCCAGAGAAGGGGACTCCCCCACCCCCCTGGGCAGCCTGTGCCACTGCTCTGCCACCCCAACCCGAAAGGACTTCTTCCGTGTATTTGAACAGAACTTCCTATGTTCCAACTTGTGCCCGTTGACCCTCATCCTTGACCTCCCTGTGGTTGTGCCTGTTCATGTATGCCAAGAGCCTGGCTGCACGCGGGCAGGCTGAAATCCCTGCGTAAGGCTCTTCTGCAAAAGTTGGCCTTTTTCTGCCTGATTGGGCAATTCCAAATGAATTGTCTGCCAGCGCGTATTGGATCAGCATCCTTAGGGAACCAAGGTGCAGAGCACTGTTCATTTCCTGGATTTCAAAGTGCCTGAGGCAACTGAATTCGTATCTCTGCCAGGAGAGTGGCACCTTCTGGCACTTGCCTTAGTGAAGCTTGCCAGCAGATGTCTAAGGCATCTCCAAATGTAGAGTTAGACAAATTTTGCTCTATCTTCTTTCTGGTTTGGATGCCAGTTTATGTAAATGAACAAACAATACTGTAGTTGTAACTTAGTGAAAAACACGTATGACTTTTCATTTATGAACTTGTGAGCTACCAAATTTTAGTAGAAATAGAGTAAATAGAGGCATTTAAGTTAACTGCAAGGGCAGAGAAATTTTTTTACTCTGAGGAAACACTGTCAAGCACTGGAACAGATTGCCCGGAGAGGCTGCAGGATCTCCATCCTTGGAGATTTAGACTAGATATAAGGAAAAATTTTTTACAATGAGGGTGGTGAGACACTGGCCCAGGTTGCCCTGAGAGGTGGGAGATGCCCCGTCCCTGGAAACATTCCAGGTCAGGTTGGACGGGGCTCTGAGCAACCTGATCTAGTTGAAGATGTCCCTGCTCATGGCAGGGCAGTTGGACTAGGTGGCCTTTAAAGCTCCCTTACAACCCAAACTATTCTATGATTTTCTGAGCAACCTGCTTCAACCTGACCTTTTTTGAGCAGGAGTTTGGACTAGAAGACCTCCAGAGGTCCCTTCCAACACATTTGATTCTGTTTCTATGATTGGCTGCTATTTGCTGACATTGTTGCATATGCCACTGATCAGCTCAAGTAAGCAGCTAGTAGAAATGAGATTATTCATAACAAATGTGGGCAATTAATTTTTACCAAAGGTTTTCAAGCCTGTGCTTTACAGTTTAAAGCATCCCAGTCGGCAGTGTAATACTGTTGGCATTCTTAACACTGGTGATTAGTAGTCCATCAGCTGCACACTAGTAATAGTTGAAAAGCTGCGACTTCCTACCAAGAGTGAGGTTCAATTCCACGCTAGAGCTAGAGCTTGAATCTCACTTGCAATAATTTCTGGGGGAAGCTCAGCTATTGAGAGTTCATCATTCTTCCCACTCATTCCCACTCATTTGGATGTAACAGGTATATTTGGCCACCTTCACTGGCACTAACTGAAGGAGTTGTGTTCTCATCACACCTCCCCTTCTTTTTCTGTTCCATGATCTACTGCAGTCTTCCAGCAGCCACCTTTAGCCAAAACCCTTTTGCTGCCTCAGCCTTCACCTCATGCTGCTGTTGACTCTTGATACAACTGATGATCGTATCTTCAATCTAATGTTGATTCCCACTTCAGTGAGAGTTCTCACTGGCAAATCTGAGCTCGCGCGCTCATATCCATCCTGCCAGCTCCTTCCCTGAACCTCCCCTCATACTGCTGGAAGGGGTATAACGCCGTTTCCTACCCCTCAGCCATCTGATGACTCTCCCTGTGTTCCCCCCGAGCCAAAATGCTGTGTTTTACATACCCCATACCCATATACCTTCTATAACTCTATCTGTGTTCAGTGAAGAGCAATAAATAAGCGTTTCATTAGATTTACCACACATAATGTTCAGGAAAAGCAAGCATGGCTGTACAAATTTTAGATTAATAAAGGATGCGCAGTGTTCTTGCCTTCAATAAATTCCTTGCCAATCCCCCCGGAACATACACTTCAAATGTGTATATGGGGATACATACATATATGTGCATACACAAATATATAAATATGTATTTATGATTCACTGTGCCCTGGCTCAAAGGGGAAGGGTTTGAGCACTGGATTACCTTTATGAAATTCTCATGGTACTTTCATGCAACGGTCTGCCAAAAGTAAAAACAAAACCCCCAAAATCTTTGAAATACACCAAGTTATGCTGCTGACAATTGGTCACTGAACTATGGGGAAATTAGTATTATTATTTTTTGTGAAGGTGTATAGATCTGGAAAATGTGAAATTCAGAAGATGCTGTTCTACCCAAAATCAGACAACTGCCTTGCAAACATGTAAATATCTGTCTACGATCTGAGGAAATATGAAAATAAACTTTTGCAATGAATCCTCAACTTCTATCAGGCATTTTCAGTTCAGAAGCTCTGAACTAACAAGTGAGGGTAGGGGACGGGGCCGCTGTGCTTTTTCCAAATTATTATAAAGTGACAGAGGAAACCAACCCAAAACTGTCACTGAAAGAGCTCACCTGAAATCAAGAAGCTACTGAAGAAGTAGTCAAGGAGTCAAAAGGGTAGAAGAAGTCAGAGAAATCTGCAGACGGGTAACATAACCTTTGAAAGGCTGAGAGCGCTGGGACTCTTCAGCCTGGAGAAGAGAAGGCTGAGGGGAGACCTTCTTACTGCGTACAAGTATCTAAAGGGTGGGTTGAAGGAGGATGGAGCCAGACTCTTTTCAGTGGTTCCCAGTGACAGGACGAGGGGCAATGGGCACAAGCTGGAACATAGGAGGTTCCGTTCAAATACACGGAAAAACTCCTTTGGGGTTGGGGTGGCAGAGCAGTGGCACAGGCTGCCCAGGGGGGTGGGGGAGTCCTCTTCTCTGGAGGTTTTCAAGCCCCGCCTGGATGCAGTCCTGAGTGCTGTGCTCTGGGCAGTCCTGCTTTGGCAGGGGAGTGGGACTGGGTGATCTCTAGAGGTCCCCTCCAACTCTGAAAATTCCGTGATTCTGTGATTCCGTGATAGCAACATTAACAGTTGCTGCACAGCTCCAGGTATACGTACATCTCCCAGGAGGTTTATTGCAATTCGTATGTGGAGAAAGGGAACCAAATGAGACTGGAGACCTGATCAAAATATTTGAGGACTGATGGAAAGCAAAGAAGTGCAACTACCCAACCAACATAACAACCGTCCATCCCAAACCGCAGAAAGAACAAAACAGAACAAGAACCTTCTGACGGTTGCACAGAAGGGTTTATTTCGGACCTGACTTTGTAAATCACTCTTTTAGGTTTAGTTTCCATCTTCCTAACGTCTCAGCTTTCAACTCATCTATCAGCTTTTGAAAGCTTGAAGTCTTTCAGCTCTCACTCAGTGTAGCGTAGCCACTGTCGAAGAAGATGGCTTATATGAGAAGTTAATTAGTTAATCTTCCACTGACAGAAAAATGGAGCCGCTGGACCGGCTGCTCGTGAGTTAGGAAGAGCAGGCAGCGCTGCCACAGGCAGCCGGCTTATACACACTCTCACCAAGCTCAACTTTTCTGTTCACGCAGGAAGGATTTCCAGGAAAATCAATAGAAATTTTCATCATAGAAATCACTGAAAGATCAGCCCATAGCAGCCACAAGATGTCATTGTGGGCGTACGAAGATAACCACTGCTACGCTTGTAAAAATATAAATAAATAACATCAACTAGAAACCCCAGCTAATTTTCTATTTCATAAATCAATCTACAATAAAAATACAAAGGACTATTTTATCATATATTTTAAAAATATTTTGGAACAGTTTCCATAGTTTTTATCTGGTCACTTTGGAATACAGAAAATTTAAATACAGAGGTTCTTTATACCAGCGCTTCGACATTGCCAGACTTCTGGGAGGCGTTCGCTGCTGGGGTAAAAACTACTTTAGATGAGATGAAACAAATGGTTATACGAGGTAAAACCAACAAATAAATAAAACACCGGAAAAAAAAAAGAATAAGAAAATCAAAGAAATGCTCTGAATGCTTAGGAGTTTTAAAATGTTCTTTTCATGTAGTCTTGAATTTTATTTATTCCTTCTGGAAGGATTCCCACACAGTGAAAATTAAGGTATGTTTTATATTGTAGACAAGTCTTGAAAGCAGAGATTTACATTCCTCATGAGTTTCTGGTGAATATGAGGATGTAATAAATACATATTTTTATGACTGGTGTATGGTTTTCTCCCAAAATATTAATATTAAGAAACATAATGTAGATTGCTTTTGGAACAATAAGACAAAAATTTCAGACCTGTTTTTTTTCAATTTGAGAGAAGTATTAGTTGGTTTTAGTTGCTCCCAAGATCAACTGAATTATGAGCCAAAAGATTTGCAGGGAAGCTGATGGATACTGAATAGGCCGTAATATAATTTAGGTGTTACGATATTTAAATTTAACACTTAGATGTCTCACCAGTTAGACAATTTCCAAGAACCCCATGCAGTGATTGGGAATGTGAAGTATGTAGGGATTCAGGGATTCACACTAAATGATGAATCACTGAAACATGCATAAAATGCCATTAAGAAAGTATGATTTAATCCTGCGTATTGCAGAGAGTGAAGTGCCCAATTCCATGGCTCAGAAAGGTGCCTTCCCTCTTCTGAACCTCATGGGTGGCTGTTAGTGTGGGTTAGCATTCGCCAAAGTTTTACAATGAAGCTCATTATGGAGAAATGCAATGTAATTAGTGCTGGAGGAAAAAACAACCACAAAACACCACCAAACCCAAAACCATCTTACAAGATCTACGCTTAGTATGTTTATTTAGAAAAGGAACCTGAACAGTGCATGGACCTATACTGATCTGTGATCAAAATCCACAACGGGGATGCGTAGGGGAACAGGTAATTCTTTGGAGAGGTTGCAATGTTCCTCTTCTGAGAATTTTGTTTCTATGAAAAATTATGACATTTCAGAATTTCCTACTCAAAAATGAAAAATACAACCTTTGCTATTCAAAAATGAATGCAGTGTAAGGTGGTCTTTTTGTTCTGGAATCACAGACATTTCTGATCTAATTACTGCACATGACCTGAATGGTTTTGGTGTTTTTCCTAAGTTAGCCCATGTCCTGTTAATTAATGACCTGGGCTTCCATTACATCTTAAAGATATTTGCAGTAATTGAACGATCCTTGTGTTCTGTGATCTGACTCCCAGTGTGATAATTAGGAAAAAATTCAAAGGGGACCCTTATTTTTAAATGTAAGCTTTTTTTTTTTTTCCCTGATTAAATAATTACACATTTGTTCAGCACCTCTTAGACATTTTACGAACTTCAAACAGAATTTGTCTGGCTATATGGAAAAGAATTATTATTGTGAAAGGAAAAATGCAAGTAATCTTTTTGTTACTTGCAGTAACACAATTCCCTTGACACTGATAGGATTAAGATATGGTATTGTTGTTTGTTCCTGAATACAGAAATGTTATCCAGAGAGTGACAAATGGTTTTAGCATTATAATAGGAAATATCTCTGTTTTCACTATAAGCAGTTACTTATGGGTTTTGGACAAATATTTTGCAACAGCTAACGTTTCTCATGTATGATAGATCTCACTTTTCTTGTTTAATATATAGCAATCTAGCAATAAGACAAAAAAAATTAGAAAGAATGTGGATCAAAGCTATAGCCACAGGGCACTTAATAAAGGTTTATAGTTACAATGCGCAGTTAGAAATAGATATGCATATCTAGAAATAGGAATATACATGTATTTTTACAGTGATGAGTGGAACAGCAAGTAACCGTTGGATATTTTTATTACATTCTGCCTAGACATATTTAGACTCTGGAAAAAAAAAAAAGATTCTTATTTCTTTTATTCTTTTCTTTTATTGCTATGTTTATGTCTAAATTTATCAACAGAAAGTTCGTGTTTCAGCGGGAGCACAGCTGGGGTCTTCCAGCCAAACCCTTGTTAAGTTTTGGGCTAGATGATAAGGATTTGAAAAACCTATGCAGGTTCAGAGCGTAATAGATAGAAGAGTAATGAAGTCATCAGCAGAGAGCAGTGATT
This sequence comes from Anarhynchus alexandrinus, assembly GCA_008711295.1. Classification (NCBI taxonomy): domain Eukaryota; kingdom Metazoa; phylum Chordata; class Aves; order Charadriiformes; family Charadriidae; genus Anarhynchus; species Anarhynchus alexandrinus. Next base: position 1,446,471 of record VUYV01000185.1, on the reverse strand, counting down.
TTGTGGAAAACTATTCGGCAAAAATATCTGAGAAAACTGTAGGGGGAGGAATGTTCAAATAACAGCCTCAAAGGGTCTCTTGTTGCGGTAGGAACTCCTGTTGCTAAGATGATGAGACAGGGGATGGTGGCAGACACTGATGTTGTGCCGGCTGAGATGTCTAAAGCAGTGGTGTTGAGAGAATTGTTACCGTGACAGACTGCCTCAACGTAATCCTCTCCACTAGAAAAATATGCAGCGAATGCAAACGGCAAGATAGTGTCTTTGAACTGTCTTTCAGTGTGAAGACAGTATGTATAAAGCTAGCGATCACTTAGTAATAATTCATATGAAGGAGAGGGGAAAGGGAATTATCAGGAAAAAAAAGGCTTTCTGAGAACCTGTACCACTGGTAAAGTAAGGAAAGCAAGTGATGGAGATGGGCTTTATCTGTTTGTTTGATGAGGTGATGCCAAGTGAAAATCTGTGCATCAGATAACGTTAAGACCAATATTGGAAGAAATAGAACAAGATTTTTCAGTGGGAAAAATATGTCAAGTGACTGTGAGTGGTCATCCATCACATAGGGACAGGAACATTAATTGTTGAGGAGGTTTGATAATGACCTTCTGCTACTAAAATGAGAACATTCAAAACAATGCCGTGTAAGGTAAGATTTGGTAAGCCATGCAATGAATCGTATTTTGGGATACTCTCATTGTGGAAAATATTTTGGCTGAGATGCCTGGATTATGGTGAGACATGAGATACATTAGTTGGGCAAGGTCTTAGTGAAATAAATAAATAAATAAATAAATAAATAAAAAATAAATAGATATATAAATATAAGAATAAATAAAACCAGGGAAGGGAAGCTAGAGGGTAGAAAAACATTAGCCTGACATCGTATGACCGAGCTCATGACAATATATAAAACATTGATTAAGTGCACATGTTTACTAACCTTCTGACGGCTTTCTGTTCCTTGGTGAGGATCTCTGTGATGTCTATTTGCATCCACTGCCTGGATCAGTCAGCCTCCTTACACTCCCCGTTGCAGAGCTGGGGGTTTGGAAGCTCTGTCTGGTAGACTTCTGGCTCCTCAGCAGTACATAACAGCATGTAAGGAACAGGGAGGCCAGGTATACCCAAGCTCAATTTTATTTGAAAACTCTGCAAATGAAGCTCAGTTAAATAAAATGAAAATTTTTATTGTTTGGAAATTTCCAACTTTTTTTCCTGCTACAAAATTGAACACTTTTCCCCCTGCCCTTCCCATCAAGTTCTAGCAGAATGGAAATTCTGCTATTCTGGCAGCTCTAATCACAAACTGCTGCTCGAGGAAGGAAGACCAGTTTGGATATACTACGCTGCGGTGGACTTGCAAAACCATTTAAATCTGTATCCCTGAATTGTTCATAGAATTTGAGGGAATGATTTAAAAAAATTGTTTCACTTCACCCTCTTTCTGATTTGATTTCATTGGACACAAAAGCACGTATAGGGCGGGGAGCACGATGGGACCTATCTGTTGAATCAACGCATTATGTTTTGTCATTAAGTATTGCTTTGTCATGGGTACTGCTGACATCTAAATTACCATGGTTTGGTTTTCTGTTGTTATTTAACTAAGTTAATTGATATTACATTTGTCTGAAAAAAAAATTAATTAACTCAGTAAGTTTCTTCTTCTTTCCTTTTGTGCAGAAAGTGTTTTTTTTTTACTTCCTGGCCACAAAGTATAACCTCATTTGAAAAATATACCTATAGTGATATAGTTCTACATATATGCATATGGAGTATTTATCCAAATAGTGAAATAATTCTTGTCAGTATTTTAACATATGTGGAACTGTTCTCCATTCTGCTTCAACTGTGTCCAGCTAGGGGTACAGAGCGCTGTGAAGACCCGAAGTTTCTTTTCTATATGATTTAGAAAAAAATTAAATTGAGTCAGATAAAATTTGACTCAAAAAAATTGAGTCAGAGATCAAACAGGATTTTTCACCTCAGAGCCACTTTTTAAAGATCGATCGACTTGTGTCCTGGCTCCATGCCTTGTTTTGTTTCTTCTGGGTTCCCTCCTGCGTTNCAGCCTTTCTCAGGTTAATGCACTTTCGTAATAGGGATGATGATTGCCTCAAACCAAAATTTTCAGCCTGGTAGCTTTATTTAAAAATATGCAAGCAATAGCAGGTCTTGCCTGTGGAAAGCTCTTTCCAAATGAAACCTTGTCACTGTTCTTTGTACTTTCTGTCAAAGTCACAGCATCTCCCTGAGCGCTCTTCTGGGAGAGAACATCAGGGACAGTCTCCTGTGATCTATTGTATGAGCTTAATCTGTGCTGTTCGTATAACATGCATAGGTTTATGCAAAGATCGGGGATAGCCAGGGTTAAATCCCACTATGTGGAGTGGAAACACCATATTTATAACAACCGTGGAAATGATGGATATGGAATGAATAATGTAGCATTCACGAAAGGAATTTTTCCCTAATTGATCGGTTGCAGTAGCAGTAGCAAAGAGTAATAACATGAACTACTCTATTTATTGTTTAGGGTTTACATAGACTCGAAAAAGGTATAACTGACATACACGAGGGCTATTTTTACAATCAAGTATCAAAGCGACTATTTCAGTTTTCCTTGATTCCATGGTAGAATTTTAGTGTCTTATATTTCATTTGTTGAAGAGTCCGGAGAGAGCTGCAGGATGGAGAAAGGGAGAAATTACTGGGATACGGGAGGAGGGGTGGGCAATCAATTATGTAAGGACAGGGACTTTTTGTTGGAAATAGAGTAGTTAAGGTTAGGGAATTGCCTGTGGAAGTGGTCACTCTCCCTCCTTAACCCATTCTAGAAACACTTAAAGCTCCTTTTCACCATTCCAGTGCTTTGCTCTTGACTACACTGTGTTGCTCAGTTAGATAAGCTAGCGTTACTAATAGAAATATTATGCTAATCCCTAGTGACATTCAGTATACATGAGTGTCTGTATATTTAATTTGAAAATTTATCCTCTGCAAAATACGACTACTAATCATTTGTCTCAGTTCAAGACCTTACCTTCCAGTCCCATACTCAGAGCTGTAGATAATCCTCCATTTCTCTGAAGAAGGTATAGGTAAAATGAAAATCCTATATTCTGGTTTTAGATCCTCATACTTGTTAGAATCTGAATTCTTTAAATTTTGAACTTCTCCCACATGATCTTCCCTGTATATGCATTTAAGACTTGTTTTTATGATGCCAAATGATGAAACGTCATTGGTTAGTATTACACCAAAATGAATGTGGTTGATGAAAAATATAATGTTGGTATTTTAATACATAATTGAAGAAAATTAAATGAAATATATAGAATTCGTAGAATAAGAGTTGTTCGTATCATACTGCTAGCAGATTAATTGGTCAATAAAAATGGAACACAAAAAGATAGTAATATGTAAGAAGTATGGTAGAATTCAGTGAAATTTAAACATCTTAATTTTTTAATATGAATTTAAGTTTGAATTTAAGATTTTTTTTAGGTATGTACTGATAGCGATGGGATGGTTTTTAAGTAAGTATTATAAAAAGCTTGGGTACAGCCTACTTAGACAAGTAATAAGGTATGAAATTATTTTTGTTGTGAGTGGTTTGAATAACTTCAGAACTATTGTGTGGTCTAAAAGATTTGGAATTTATTTACTCTAGATCCAGAAATTATGCATGGAAGTAATTTAGACCACACATCCTTCCTCTGCTTTTCCAGATTTGCTTCCATGCTAGACACAGTAATTTGTATTTTTGTTGTTTTATTTTCTTTAGGCATTTTGCCATCACCCCATGCTTGAGTTCAAACTTGGGAAAAAAAAACCCCAAACAAACATCACCACTTTTTCTTTTGAGGGGAGGGATAATCTTATCTTATCTTCTAGTTCTTATTGCATAACTGTCTTTTGGCACTTTTTTTTTTTCCTCTCTGATTTTCTTTGCATTTATATGGTTATGGAACTCCACAATTTGTTTAAATATCTTTTGCAGGATATCACTTTCTTTGTCTATAAACAGTTCATATGGCCTCTTAGATATAATCACCTCTTCTTTTTTAAAGTTTTTATTCAGTCAGAGATCAAAAAGAAGCACTAAATGCTACAAAGAGAGATAGAAATATAAACGGTAGTGTTAATAGAAAGCACATTGTGGAAATCTACACCTCTCAACTCAAGCAAAAACTCACCTAGACTAAAGAGGAACTTTGTCATTTGGGACGTCTGTGGTGGTGTATTTGGGTTCCAAAGTGGCAGGAAGAATGCACAGTTCCCCGGCAGCAGTTAATGTAGCAGAGAGACGGTCATTTGGAAGGTGGGAAAGGTGGAAATCAGCAAATTTGGGGCTGTAACACCATGGGTTCCTTCCTAATTCTTTCCTAATGTTACATACTTAAAAAGAGCTGAACTGAGAGCAGTCAGAAAATACACAGTGACAGGAAAAGTGAGAGAAGAAAAGAACAACAAAATCAGTAACTGAGCTGATATGAGGTGGTTGACACGAGGTAAAAATCAGCAACTAAAAAAAGCCTTGTGATTCAAAACAAAAAATAATGTTTCTAGTTTCTGGAGTGTGATGAGGATTTTGCTGCTGTTTGAACACGTAGAGAGCAAATGGCAGCCCTGGGGTTCTTAGTTATGTGCTAAGCAGAAATGACATGCAAAAGCACTGGGTGGAGGGAGAACCACAGAAAATAGAAGGGGCTCATGGAAGGTCAATGGCCCAGGCATGGACGGGATGAAGGTCCGTGCTCTGTGCAGGGACCTTTCTGCTCAACTACACAGTTTGCCTAGTCTTATATTGCACTGTTTAGAAGAAATGTGTAGAGGATAGAGGGAGAAAACAGAAGACCCAAGAAAACTAGCTGAATGATTTTATTAATTCACTGCCTACGCCATTTTCAATACAACTTGTCAAGTGGGCATCTGTCACGGTCCATTCCTCGGTGGACGCGTGATGGTTCGTTTCAGCTGCGATCCCGAAGTGCAAAAAGAAATGGCATCAGGCCCAGGGAGTTATGCTTTCAGCACACAATTACTTTATTGGTTCTGCCTGTAAAGCAGCTTGCGATAGAAAGGGACAATAATAGGAAAGATGAGGTAAAAAGGGGGGTGGGGAAGACGATAATAGCTACCACCATGGGTCCACCGGCGTCCCTATGGTCCCGAATCCAGAAGGCGTTCTGTTGCTTCTTCTTCGATCGTCGTGATATCTCAGTGGGGAAGATCTTCAAAAATTCAGTTACTGAGGAACCATCTTTTACGCTAGGTAGCACACCTTGCTCCTCCTTGGACCCNGATTCTATGATTCTATGCCCGGAGAGGAGTGTCTGAGGCGTGGTCAGCTTTGGCAGTGGGTAACTTCTTACCAGGAGGTGTGTTTTTATATTATAATGACATGAAAATGAGGAAAGTTTGACTGATGTTCAAGATTTCTTCATTGGTGCTGGCACAGCCAGTGCGATCCATCTTCCTCGACAGTAGTTATGCGGTTTCCTTCGCTTTGCTGCTCCAGTAGAATAGGCTTGTACCAGGTAATGACGCTGTTCGTACCTTCGTACCACGGTAACGACACTGCTCGTACCTCAGTCCCTTCTCCAAGGTTTCCACGTCCAATAACAGCCAGCTCAGCGAGCCACTGCAAACTCATGTCAAGATGTTGGTCCAGGTTTTGGGGCTGATGACATTGATGACAATGTTGAGACAATGCCAGTCTTCTGATCGACTCTTACAGCATCATCAGATGCATATGAAAGAAGGATCGATTGCATTTCCCCATAAAGTATGGGGTATCAGCTGGTAGGAAACAGTGAGGGAAGCACACAGTAATAGTCTTAACGAGTACAGAAAGCTATTAAGGCACAAGTAAAACAGACTTCTGGAAAAAAATGAACTCTAGGAGCCAAGCAGGGGAGAGCATCAAGAAAATGTTCTATTTAGACTTCCACTGCATATGGATGTATACATGTATACACCACCATATAAAAAAAAATATAAAAATGAGAGGAAACTATCATACAGAGAGTACAGAGAGTGAACTACAAGCATTTGATAAGTAAAAGTGAGGCTATTTTGTTCAACACTAATAAAGTAAAGAATATATATTTCCTTCAGCGTTGCAATATCTGAATTAGCCAGAGATATTGCATTATACATGGAGATTAGACCAGAACTGAATTCAGCAGAAATGGAGAAAGGAGCCATAGAATTTTAAGTAGTTCTGTGATACTGCAGGCTGTGTGGCTGCTGTGAAGATTTGCTGTCCCTCATGAATAATGCATAGAGTATGGTTTCTTTCAAGGGAATAATAGGCTATCTAATGAAAACTTTGAAGGGGGTTACAATTTACCTGCCTGAAGTGAACCAAAAAGGAAAAAAAAAAAAGGTCAGATACCTTATTATCAAACAAAATAGTTTCAGCCCTTGCAAAAGTAAAAAGCAGCTGATTTGTTCTCTTAGTTTCCAATTATTCTGACACTTGTTTTCTGTCTGAAGATGCTGCATTAAAAATATGACATTTCCCATGTTAAAAAAAAGAGCAGTTTGAACGTCACTAGATCAATATATTTTCTCTTTCTAAATTGAAGTAAGAAGATGAGTGACAAGATGTCATAATATGCCGCTAAAAGCTAATTCCAGTGTGCTGCCCACCAGGAATACAAGCACACGGAATATTTATTTTGTGCATATTTTTCCTTTGTCTTTTTTTTTCTTCATTAACTTTCGAATCAGGGGAGACTTTGCTTGAGCGTACCTATTGCTGCATATTACATTTGACACTTGGAATTTAGTCTGGGGTGCACGGGTGGCGTGCGTTCCTGGCACAATGACAAAGTGTCAGGAAAGTCAAATTAAGAAGAATCAACGTGTCTGTCGAGTTTAACGTGAGGACTTTTATTCAGCTGTAAAGAGCGGAAGGCTCTTCAGTGACTTCGTTGCATGTGTATGATATGCAGCAGTAGAGAAGGGAATGCAATCTGTAATATCAATCATTCCGTCAAGATTCCTGAAAATATTAGCATAATTACTGAACGGTCCAGGAGGAGGAAAGACTATCTGCTTGTGTGGGATCGGCACAATGACTGATCCTGAGTGAAGAATTAGCAGAACTGGATGTCAGGTAATGTAATGTAAAAAAATACGACTTGTTTTGGTTTTGTAACCAACATGGTAAGAATTCTGCAAGCGTGCAGTGCCTTGTCGTGGCGCCAGAAATCTACGCTGATTAAATGATAAAACGGAACTGTTAACTGCTCAAAAGCCATACTTTATGTCCTCTATTTCTTCTTTAAGCTTACCCCATTGCATGATCCATTAGATCCATGTAGGGCAGAAATAAACCCACTGAAGTTGCTAGGGATGAGCTCAGGGTCAGACGTATGGTATTTGAATGAAGAGACAGAAAAATAAAAATCCAGAGGATTTCACTTAGAAGCACCCGTACAACTCCAAAGTAAAAACCCCTTTGTAACCCGGTCTCTGCTCATTTTAGAAAGTTTGCTTTGTTCTGCAATTGGTTTGGAGATATTGGGCGATCGCTTGGTTTGTCGACGCGCAGAACATTCTGTGCTAAGGTGTGTAGGTAGGAGTTCCCTCCTTACACAGCCTCGACCGCTTGTCTCAGCCCTGTGGTCATATAACATCTGGGGCTATGGTAAGCGTTATTACAGTACCTAAATTTCTTACTTCACAAGGAAGCATCTCCTGCATCATCATTTCTAAGCGCGATTTAGCTAAACGAGCTGTGCAAAAACCAACCTTCCCATCCTTCCTTAATCGCANAAAAAAAAAAAAAAAAAACACCCCACACCCCCCTTTTTTTAATGCAACACAGCCATTCATTTCAAGATTTAAAAAAAACATTACCTGCATATGGTTAACAGAGAAACGCAGAGCTGTTGTAATTGATTGTAAGAAAGATTCTGTGGCAATGACATTAAAGGACTGTTCCAGCATTTATCTGTGGTCTTCAGTAATAGCTTCAGGCAGAATCGTTTCTTCCAATTGTAGAGCTGTTCAAATAATTTTATTTTTTTAAAAATTTGAAAATTACCCTCTTGCTCTTTATTAAAAAAATAACTATTCTGTGACTAATTTTCTTCATGTGGTATACACAGTATAATTTCCTACTCTGTGGGCAGCACAAGGTATTTAGAATACAAAAAAAAAAATAAAAAATATGATCAAAGGCAAAGCAGGACTTAAATTTTTAATTGTTTTTCTTCAGCTCTACAGTTCTATGCCGGGGAGAACTATGGCTTCTGCAGAGGAAGGGGCAGGAGACACACTGAAATGAAGCACTCAAACGTCGTCAGTTCCTATACATGCTGGAAGTGGTCCAGGTTTCTCCAGAACCATTCAGGGCTTTGTACACGACTTTTAAAAATGGACAGCTTAACTCAGCTTACCCTGCCTTTTATCAAGACGAGGTAAATGCATTCCTCCTCAGTAGGAGCTCTTCGGGCTGCACTTATTTAGAAAATATTGAAATAATAAGTTGGTATTAACATCTATGCACGTGCAATATAGAGATATCATATTTACTACATCTATGTATATTTGGGAAAAGAGAGGATTAAAATGAAATGTATTTTTTCTGCATTTACTGAAAAATAGCCAGAGGAAGAGAATTTCAGCTACCATTGGGGAGACGTGTATGTTCTTCTTTGTAGCTGAATAACCTGTTTGGTACTTAGAATTCTATAAAGAGAAGTTCTGCTCTATGAGCCGTTAAAATGAGAAGGAATATATCTGAGACCAAATCACAGTACTATATAATATGTTGGCTTTATATACTTTCTCCTTGCGTAATGAAATTTATTGAGCATGCTTTTCATAAATAACAGTTAAAATGTGGTTCCTAGAAGTATTTCACGAGCTACTGTTCCCCCCATGAAAAGCTAAGTGGTTTTCTGATTAGTAACTGATTAATCATCATGAGAAATTTTCATCAGTATCTTACAGTTAGTATTGGATGGTTGATCATATATACTAATGTACATTTTATATTATATTACTATATTGTAGCCTAATAAAATTTATATAACAACAATTATCGTACATTAAAACTGTTATGATTACATAAGTGGTTTATTTGGACTATGTATGAAATAATGACATATATGACATAAGTATATTTACATGTACACATGCACGTGCACTAGTATTAACTCATCCTTCAGTGATTAATTTCAACAGTGTGAAGAGAAACAACACAATATAACTCAAATCATTTTACCAGGAAAAGATTTACAACGTATGAAAGAAGTTTTTGTTCTTTCTTTAAAGTGTCGCTTTTTGAAAGACAGAAAATGGCCACTAAAGGAATGCATTTAAAGCCCTTATGTAAAGTGATGCCCGTTCTAAAGATTTATGTAGTTAAAAAGCATAATTAAATGTTGTATAGAACAATTCTGAAATTAACTGATGATATAATTAGCTCTGAATTCTGTGATCTTCCTTCTTTTTCCTTGATCTTATGGGATATTATGGGACAGTGGATTATTCGCCAGATTAAAGGTATACAATAAGAATGATTTAGAAAAATGTAGCTGGTAGAGTTGCTCATTTTTACCAGATATGTACATTAACATTTGCCCTCAACTTGTGCTTTTTCATTTGATTTTGTATGTTTTCTTAAAAGACAGGTTACTTTAGAGATGCATGTTTTTCTGTAGGGATATTTTAGCAGGCCTGCTGTTATACTCCTCTCTCGCTGTTTTAATTAGTGTGCCTAACCCTTTTCGTGTAGGTGCAGCTCAGTTGTCCCTAAAATGGGTGTATGAGTTGAACACCTCAGAGGTTCCAAGCTGAATTACCGAATGGGACAATGCAATACATAATACAGGCCGACAGCTGTGAATTTACTGTTATATTCAATGTGAAGCCACTCTACACAGAAGGGCAGGAAAGGTGGGGTTTTGAAAATATTCATTTGCCACCCAAGAGCGGTGGGCTTCCCAGAGGTGCTCAGTCTTAATCTCCATAGCCACTGAAACTGGTGGTAGATTTCACAAACTCCAAATGAATTCCCTCTGAAATTAGAGGAGTAAAAAGATCGGTGTTATCGGTGCTGTAATGTCAGACAACTCGGTGCTTGCCAGACTCCGGCAGCAACTGCACCTTATGAAGCATAATCCCAGCCTTGGTTCATGGCAAAGACTTGACTTGGCCTTCAAGTTCCATCCCTAACAGGCTGTCCTGGTTTGAGGTAAAACAGAATCAATTTTGTTCAGTAACTTCGCTTCTTAGCTGGGCCTCTTCTAACTACTGAAATTAACAGCATATTGTGCAGACAATGTTCACTTTCTCAGAGTGATAAGACCAATGTTTATAGCTGCTGCCCAGGCATGGTATGCAGAGAGGCTCTTGCTTATACTTATTGCCATAACACCCAAGGCCAACCAACTTTGTTGTTTGCCCCGTTGGAAGGGCGGAAGCGAAAAACATAGTGGGGTCCCACCTGCAGGGAGGAGCGGACAGGACAGGTGACCCAAAACTGACCAACAGGGTATTCCATCCCATCTGCATCATGCTCAGTATAAAAGCTGATGGATCAAAGGGTCAGCCCCTCTTGTCTCTTGCTACAATGGCTGATGTCTGAGGAGGACTCTGTTCGTCTGCCTGTGATCCCGATCCTGAATCCAGATCCGGAATCCAGTTCCCGTCCGTCACCGAGTCCAGCCTGGGACTGGCCCAGTGCCAGCCGGTGTCGTGATTGTCATCTCGGGAGCTTGATACGGTTTTGTATATATTTTTCATTATTTCTTTTTATTTTATTATTAATATTTCTTTAAAGTAGTTTAGTTCTTTCTAAACTCATAAGTCTCTTTTTTCCTCCTCTACCTCTGTCTCTGAAGAGGGGTAGAGGGGAGCATCTGTCGGTCCTATCTGGGGTCCCCTAGGTCCCCAGTAGCCAATTTGGCCTAAACCACGACACAGGCGTCCTTTGATAAGGTGTTGAAGAGCGTGCCTCTAGTAAGGCGCTAGCACAAAATCATGTCCCATGGGATGATATCAAACTTCTATGGTTTCTGTTTCAGCTTTTAAATAAGGATCAAAAATAATGATATAGTAATCTACATTTGTGTCCCAGCTTTGATGTTCGCTTTTAACTCCTGTCACAGGGGGCTGGGACACCTTATGGTCAATCAACTTTTCTTTCTTACTTCTGCGGGGCTGCGCGTCCTCTACTGTCCTTCTGAATCTGTTAGTCCATTTTTCTGTAGATCATTCCATTCATAAATCGCAGCTTCTATAGCAACCCCTTTGATGAATATTTTAACAAATATTTATTAGGAGGATATAGTAATCAGTGATAAAGTAATCAGTAATCATAGATAANTTTGATGAATATTTTAACAAATATTTATTATGAGGATATATACAGTAATCAGTGTCATAGAAAGATCCCCTACGTTTTCCCCCCTTTTTAGAGGAGACTATCCACTCATCATCCTGGAAAGCCGTGAGGTACAGAAACAATATGAACCATTGGGACAGAGGCTGTTTTACAGCCATCTTCAATGTATATAATGACATTAAAGGCCTATTTGTCTGCAGTGTCGGGCTGCACATTTGCTCCTACAATGCGTAGGCTGTTGTTACGCAATTATTTTGTTCCAAATATCACGCGTGGGAATACTGTTGCTGGGGCTCTCTGCAAGGCAGCCTGTTTATAAATGTTGAATTGTTTTATGCGGTCAGTGATAATAAACTGTGACTGATGTAAACAAATTACAATATTCTTAGTTAAATATATCAGTATATTACCAGGTGCATGGACATATAAAGAATTACAAAATTATAAATAAAATTGATAAAAACCATAATAATAAAACCCCACATTTAACGCTTACCACCTTTTCCAGCAGTGCAAATACTTTCCCAGGGTTTTTTTCAGGCTCTTTGGTTTTGAAGTCCATTGTAATGTCATTTTATCTTTTAGCGCTGAAGAGTAAGGTACGGTGGGAAGTAGGTTCCATACTATGTGCTTTTGTGTCTAAATCATTTTTTAATATTGACATCTTTTAGGTTGTGTCTATTCCTATAAATATAAACACAATGCATTATTAGTAAACATATATTACAGAAATTTGGATGTTAGGAAACATTTTTTCACTGAAAGGGTTATTAAACATTGGAAGAGGCTGCCCAGGGAGGGGGTGGATTCGCCATCCCTGGAGGTGTTTAAAAAAAGGGTAGACGTGGTACTTGGGGACATGGTTTAGAAGTGGTTTTGTCAGGGTAGGGTAATGGTTGGACTTGATGATCTTAAAGGTCCCTTCCAACCTCAATAATTCTATCATTCTATGATTCTATGAAAATGCATTCATTCCAGTATACAAATTTCGAAGAATCATAGAATCATAGAGTTGCTGAGGTTGGAAGGGACCTTTAAGATCATCAAGTCCAACCATTACCCTACCCTGACAAAACCACTTCTAAACCATGTCCCCAAGTACCACATCTACCCTTTTTTTAAACACCTCCTTTACCTACTCTAAACCGCTCAAAATGGTAAATTCAAAATTTGTAGTGGATAATTTGAAATTCTCTCTGGTTTAATGTAATACTTTATAACAATTCAAGTTGTTTCTTGTTTTAGAACTATTGTGGGGTTTTTTTCTAGCTTTCCATGACATGTTAGTTAATGCACAATAAGAAATCTGAAAACACGTAACAGTTTGAGCCCGGTCTTGAGTAGAGCGGGGCTTCCTCTGCAGCTCTAACCGTAGTGCCGGATTGCGGTTCTCACAGCAGCACTTACAGAAGTCGTCACAGACGAAAGTCTTCAGAACTACAGCAAATATTTTTTCAACTCAAATATAGCGAAGGTTCGCAGGAGTTTTTTTGAGCGGAATCAACTCTTTTCTTCTGATTAGCTGAGCTGCTGTTAGCATTCACCTCACGTCCCTTTGAGTTTAAAATTCCATTTAGCGAGCATAGCCAACGCGCGGGACTTCAGAGACAGCAATATTGTTGATGTATAGTATTCTGAAAAAATATTAATGATTGCTGCTCTTCAAAAAGATATTGAAAAACAGTGCACTACGGTGCTTTAAACGATCAAATTGCAAGCATAAAATATGCATAACAGCACAACATTGGGCAAGTGATTCTAGATCACTAGTCTTGCTTCCAGAATGCCATAATATGTTCTACCTGTCTGTGCCTTTATTGCATTCATTTTATTCAGCTAACGGCTCAGACACAGACTAAGTCTCAAGTCTCTCAACCTATGGGACACAGTTTCCTGTCTGTAAAATGAGGATTTTGTATGGCTTTCCTTATTTAACCATTCTCTGTGCCTCCTCTTTACATTTACTCTTCTTGTTTATATGTGTTGCACCTGACTTAACCAGGCTCCACTTTCTCAGAGGTGTCTGTGTGCTACAACAATAAGAAAGGAAAACAGTCTCAACTTTCTAAGAAATTACTCCTTATTTCATGAAATGTCAGACTATTTTGGAGTTAATTGACTAAATATGAATAATGATGTTCAAATCTTTTCTGTAAATATAGAAAAATCATTTAATCAACAGACATAGTATAAGGATTTGCTACTGTGATGATACCCAATGTCATGTGAAATGTTTTTTGTTCAAAACATTAGCCAAAAACAGTGGTTTTGTGTTGACTAAGAGTATTTGCAAATTTGAGTTGAAATTGTTGAAGCTTTTTAGGGTGAGGTCTCCCTCCCTTCCTTCCCTAAGGCAACAATTTTATTGAAATAGTATTCTATTTACACATTTACAAAATGCAATATATCAGGTTTCCATCATGATTTTTTTAAAAGAAGAAAGAGACCTACATTTAATATAAAGACATTAAAAAAAAAATTAAAAAAAAAAAAGAAAAAAAAGATTGTTTTGGATGAGAGGCAAGTTCTGGTCCACCCCAAATAAGTGCGTTTTCTTGGTTTTGGGCTTTCTTTGGAGAAGTTGACAGAAGCAATTCTCTTGATTTTGAGTCAATTTTCTACTTGATCGGTGAAACGAACATCCAGTTTTTTACATAGCACTCTTCTGTGCCAGTTGTCGATTCGCCAGTATGGTACCAGCGCTGTTTAAGCCAAGCTGGTTTTGTTTCCTCGCCGGCAGCTGAGCCAGTGAGTCGTGAGGATGGGAACTGGAATCGGCTGTTCCCCGGAAAACGCAACAGAGCGACTGAAGAGGGACTTAGCTAACCACGTAAACGGGCCGTATTTGCATCATGAATTTTTAACTTGCAGCATTCCAGATCAAAATTTGTTATTTCTATGACTCGTGAATACAAGTTTGTGGCCAGTTTAACTGCGGTCAGCAAAGAAACTGTTCTTCCCAGTATAACAAATGGTAAGAGGCGTGAATACATAATTAAAGGCAGCTTAGAGTGCCGTGGGTTTCTAGAAAAGCAGCCAGACCGCTGTAGCTGCCAGCGGCGAACCCTTTTTGTGGCATTTAATAAGCTTTTAGTTGTTGGATCAGGCCCAGTCTTACAAAACAGTTTGGACTTCGCCAGACGTGTTTCTTAGTCATAAAATAAAGACAGAAACTCTGGGACCTCCCTCCCACTTGCAGTTTACTAATTAGATGGTGAGCAACTGAGCAGATGTGATCCACGTACTAATTGCAAAGCGTTTTGTGTGCTGAATCAGGGCAATTAAAACTCTGTCGAGTTATATACAAAACTATAGCAGCAATTTAGAAAAACATAAACGTGAAAGCCATTTCTCCAGACAAGTTGATGGTGGGAAGGGCTCAGCATCATACTCTCTGAGATGTCTTCCTTTGCAAGCTTCAGCTTGGGTGTTACATTTAGCTACAGCCAGGTGGTAAAAATTTACCTCTGGCAGTGCTTATTTGGGTTAAACGACTTCATAACCAGCAACAGCTAATTGAAAACAGCTTGGCATCCCCCAACACACTCTTAAATACTCTAATGTAGACTGTAAGAGTCTATAACACTCTGCTGGCTGATGGGTTGGGCAGAGCAAGTCAAGGACGGCGCAGAGATGGCTCAGAGGCTGAGGCAGGGAAGAAGCGTCTCAGATGCTCGTGTCTCATCAGGTGATGAGCAGAGCAATCCTTCTGGAGGATGGATTTCACCGGAGTTCCCCGGAATGGTAAGTTCTCTTATCATTCAAGCTGGTATGAAGATAAGAGCTGTGAGAGACGCTTTCGCAACCCCCAGTTTTAACATGTGGGATAGGATAAGGTGGCCCTTCCAGCTCCTTATGTAAAACTTCTCATTTCCTTACAGACTTCTTAAAGTGTGGGTGTTGGAAGATGAATCTTCTTATTTGCTGTTTGTATGAAAACTGTTTGACACCTTTGATTATTCCTGTCTATTTTTAACCCCGTGCAACGGTACAGGCTGGGGGAGGAGTGGCTGGAAGTGTGTAGATGTGCTGAGGGACATGGTTTACTGGTGGACTTGGCAGTGCTGGGTTAAAAGTTGGACTCGGTGGTCTTAAGGGTCTTCTCCAACCTAAATGATTCTATGATTCTATTCCTGTAGCATGTTCTCTTAAAATAAGGGACCAAACCTTTACACTCAACATGCAATGACACCATGGATTTATACCTTTGCACAAGTTTTTTTTCAGTTCTCTGTGCCTTTCCCCACGATTCCTAAAACTTTATTTTCTTGCTGAAGAAGAGAAACAAACTTTTGTGTAGCCTCTTCTCTTCTAATATAAAAAGATATATCTAATTTATAACCCATTTAAGGTTTGACCACAATGTCCACACCAAAATGGTTTAGCAGCACCAGATTTTCAAGAGTTACATAAAGAAATGACCGGTGTAGTATTTCAGCTCATTCGACAGTAAATTGGTTCTGTCTGGTGTGGGAATATTTTATTTTTGGAATGGCAATGTTTTGATATCTCTCTTTTATTAAATTATATGCTGCTGCTGCCATTGCTACTGCTAACGATATAAATAATAGTAGTAATACACTGTTTGCTAGTTGTATTATTTATGTAATATGAATAACATTGAAGCTTTTCAATGGATGCACATAGATGAGAAATCATGCCATTTTGGTGTATCAGTTTATACAAGAGGAAGCTATTATGTCACATTATTTTAATCCCATCAGCTTTCCTGCTGCTGTAGAATACAAATGGTTTGGACTACTGCATTTATTAATAAGCCAACATTTTAAAGGCGAGGTATAGTGTTTCTGCAGAGTTTGTTGCTACAGGAGATTTTCAAGGGATATAGTATGATTTATTTTTTTTAAGGATTAGAAAATATGTAAAGACTTTTAGGATTTTGGCTTTTTACTAAAAGCATATAGTGATATGGGTAATGTGACACACTTCTGCACCACAAAATTACTTCTATATACTTCTGCAGAGTATCACAGGAGAATTGAAGCTGTGATATTGGGCTAAGAGTCAGATACCACTAAACACAAGATAACAAATTAGATAGGCTAATAGAAAGCTGTGGTATGCCAGCTCCTGTGGAAAAAATAATATCTGTGGTACTCCTGTGTGTCTGTCTCTCATCAGTGACAGAAGTTCATGCAACACTCATGCAGTATGTTTGCCCGGCCCTGGATGTCAAACGGCTTTCCCCTTTAACCGCAGCTGCAGCTCAAGTCACTCTTTGTCTCAGAACTGCATATGGTATAATTAGTTTTATAAGAGCTCAGAACTGATGCATCACCTCTGAAAGTTATGTTATGTCAAATGATGAAATATAATACTTCCTATTAGAAATCTAGACAAGATCACGCTTTTCTGTCAGCATCTCCTAGCTGAGTAAACACCTTTTCTTTCTTTGTCCCTCTCTTCTTTTTACTGTACCAATGGAGCTGACATCTTCTTCCCCAGAATCCAGTCAGTACCCGTCGATACTGATGGGCAAGCTGCTTAATTTCACATCATGTGAAAACCCAAGCAAACACAATTACTCCTTTGATCTAAGTCACAATTACACAACTACAGTTGCAAAAGAGATGATGGCTTTCAGTCTCGTCGCACTCATGATTTTTTTTGAAGCAGATTAGCTATGAGAAGTACCAGGGCTGCTTCCTTAGGGAGAACCATTGCTACACTCTTCAGTATTAACACGCTCTATCGATGAACAAGAAGATAGCTTACATTTTCTAGTGTTCTTTAAGTTTATATTACTTAGAGACCACAGCAGCAAAAAGGACTTCAAACCAGGTAAGTACTGCATCAAAACTTTTTTTTCCCCTTTGATTCTCAATATTTTTTTTCCTTTAGTTTGCTGGTGTGCCTTGAACCCAGGAGACCAATATGCAGCGTGTTCGCTGCGTTATCCAGCTGCATCCTGCAGCTCCTGCGATCTCAGAAGGAATGACCTCTACCAGGTCATTCAGCCTCACACTTACCCAGGGGTCTAAGGAGGAGAACTAGAGTGCTCAAGGTCTCTACTAGCACTATATTTGGATAAAACAGAGTACTTTCTCCAAAGGGAAACTTCACTATCTTCTCTTTTTTTTTCTTTCTTTCTGTCTCTTTGAAAACATAGAATCAAGAAAAAATCAATCACCTTTCTGACCAGTATTTCATTCCTTTTTTGATAGATTGTTTCGCTTTTACTACTAAGGAATAATGGCTTTTTATAAATCTAGGCAGATTTTAAAAAGGAAATTATAAACTGTCTCTTCCTCAGAGTAGCTGTGCCCTATAATGCTTTTTTAATTATTTTTTTTTTTAACAAGGGGAAATTTCTATATTTTTAGTTTGGGCAAGACGGAAGAATTCATGTCTGCTTGGAATGTTTTTATTGTCACGTGCAAAGGTGCTCTTATAAAATAAGCTGTCTGGAAGACGTGCTTATTTGAAGAAACACGAAATTACAGAGGGACTTTTGGGAAACTCTCCTAAATAGCTCAGTGTCTTACCTGATAATTTCACAATAAGAATACATTTGGCAACAAGCAGTAGTTGTTCCTCGTTCCCACTCCGTTTGTAAGTTGGCCTTTGAGTTTGGGTGACCAAATCTATTTCACTGCATCCCCCTCCCTCCACACTCCCCAAAAAAGGGGAAGGGGAAAAGCAACCCCTTTCCTGTGGTCGAAGTTAGATGCGTTCCCCAGCCTGATTCCCGGCCCAGCCAGGCAAACCCATGCTCTAGCGTGAGCCAGAAGAGCAGCTTGTGGAGGGGGAGGGCTGGGGCAGACAGAAATTGCCTCATCTGCCCTATTCCCACTTTATTTGATATTTAATCCCTGCACGTTTTAATTCTCAACTATTTTAAGACTGATTTGCACCATCAGGAAGCCTGCGTCTCTTTTTTCTTCTTATCCCCCATATTTGCTTACTCGTACATTGTTTTATTTTGGTAATGCATTTTCTTACAGATAACTCTTCATCAGTTTGTACTTATTTCTATTGGCTCTATATGAAAAAAATGCCATTAGCATAAAAGGAGTTGCTTCCCATCTATGAAAGCTATGCACTGGTTTGCTTTATCTTGATATTAAATAATCAAAAACCCGGAGAAACAACGACAGCCTTAAAGTAGCAGATGTATAAATAGTTATTTCTTCGTGCACGTTATGTTTCACTATTCTTCTTGACCCTTTTGAAAACGTTAAAAATAATTCTCAGAGTAATATCAGAATGAAAGAAATTACTTTTCAAAAATAATTCAGCTATTCTCAGTCTGTGAGTTAGTTCCAGTAAATTAAAGCACAGGTATTTCCACGCCAGAGCAAGTTAATGGTCACTATAGTTTGTTAACCTGCTCCCAGAATCGATAGGGTTTTCAGTAGGGTGTGCAGCCAAGTCCTGCAATGGCCGTTTCTGAAATGTGCTTTGCAAATTCTGATAGAAAGTGGCATAGGGCCATATCTCTTTCTATTATTTTAATTGATATAACTGTACATAGAATCATAGAATGGTTTAGGTTGGAAGGGACCTTGAAGATCATCAAGGTCCAACCCCCCTGCCATAGGCAGGGACACCTCCCACCACACCAGGCTGCCCAAGGCCACCTCCAGCCTGGCCTTGAACACCTCCAGGGATGGGGCCTCGACAACCTCTCTGGGCAACCTGTGCCAGTGCCTCACCACCCTCACAGTGAAAAACTTCTTCCTCATGTTCCATCTAAACCTGCCCTCTTCCAGTTTGAAGCCATTCCCCCTCGTCCTATCACTATATGCCCTACATGTTCTCTTCATCTTGTTTTAATACTTCTAAACAATTAATTTTTATGGCATCTCCTGGCAGTTAATTTCTTAAGACAGTACTATTTTCCAAAAATAAGAATTATATATCCCCCTGATATGGTTTTCAGATTCAGAAGGCCCTAAAGGTCAAATATTGGTATTTAATTCGCTTTCCTTCTCCCACTTAATATGATATCAGACAGCCCCTAATTATTATTTTTTTTTCCAAAAAACATGTATGGTATGTCTGGATTGATACTATAGGAATGCAGTTTTGCATACTAGGAAAAGTAACTGTTCTGCAGTTCGAGGTGCTGCTAGGTTTCTGTTTTGGACTAGAGCTTGGTAGGTTTGCAGGAGGGGTGTAATACACTGTATGGCTCAACAAAAGGAAGCTTTTGACACCTGCTGAAGCCATGCAAGGTGTTTGTCTTTCAGTTTTGAAATTCTTTGCTTTTTTTTTTTTTTTCCCCCCAAGGAATATGAGTTCTTTTAACACCGTGCTTTACCGCATCTACATTGCCAAAAAAAAAAGCAATATAAGTTTGTCCTTGTTTAAACAAATCACGCCAATATGAGCGGAGTATTTTTATTCCAATATTAGAAAACGGGCAAAGCCTTGAAAACACCAAGGAAAGATACCTCAGAGACCAATACAGCAACTCCTGTTGCTAGGAAACCGTTTTTATTTGTTTTCCTTCAAAACAACTAAATCATCTTATGGCTGGCTTCAAAGGTGGCTGGGAAGATGGGAGGGGAAGAGAATGCATTTTAAGAGTCTCGCCTCTTCTCCCCCCCCTTCTTTCCAATGTGAGGAGAACAACGAGTTAATAGGATTTGGTGGGATTTGGGGGAATACATGAATAAACGAGCAGCATGGTCTGCGTGTGGGTGCTTTGGGGAAGCTGGAGTGGGTGTTTGGGTGGGCAGACGGCGGAGCCATGGGACCTCGCTGGCTACCGTGACAGCCCCTCTTGTCCCACCTCCTCCTTCCCGGGGGTACCTGCCCCACCAGGTATTTCTGGTTGTTCCTTTTCATCCGCATTTTGGGGTTCTCTGGACCTTTCTTTTCCCTTTCTGCCTGATCCTCCTCCTCAGCCCAGGTTGCCCTGGAGAGGACAGGCAGGTGGCGCCCAGACCTTCATTCTGTCTTCATGTCAGGAGTTTCCTTGCCTTGCTTCTAGCTTTCTCCTCTCCCCCATTTCCCTCCCTGTCTCGCCACGCTTCTCCTGGTGTGCTCTGGCCTGGGTTGGACCTTGGGCCACAGGTAGTGAAGAGGCTTCTCTGGGCGTGGATGGAGAGCTGGGTGCCTTTTGGCACCTGAATTGGAAAAAACTGACAATGCAAGTTGCTTATGAACTCTTAAATTTATTGAGTATGGCTCTTCTTGTCCAAGGAGGAAAAGCCCTGGCATGAGCCTGTGGGGGAGTAAAGGGTTTGTGGCTCCCATTGCCCCCGAGTCCTCACACAGAAATGGCTGCTCCTTTGTCCTGGCAGATGGGCTTTGGGTGGATGGTGAAGCTTTGTGTAAGCAAAAGCCTTTGACTTCCTCCCACCCACCCAGAAAAGGGACTCTTTTTGTCGATTTTGGTCCAGACAATTCCCTCAACTTGAAGACCTTCTGGTGGTAGCCCCTGAGGAGCACACCTGACCCTGCTGCTGGCCGCAGATGCTGTGAACAGGCCAGCGAGGCACTGCACGGGGAATTCGGGTGTCTCCACACCGAGGAGCTGCACACTCGTGGTGTGTGGAGGCCGTGGAGGCTGCCTCCCTCGTCCTCAGTCTCCCTTGATGCCTGGGCCACCAGCTTCAGCCCGGAGCCATGCCATGGGCGAGTGGGGCCTTAGTGCGGGGGGTGTCAGGGCGAATATTTGGTGTTGTTCCCTGGGCTCCAATGTTTGGGCAGGCCAGAGGAGGGGTGGGTCATGTTCATGGATTGTTGGGTTATTAAATAATCTTAACTCACTAAAACTGAGCAAGCAAAGGATAGTGACTATACTATTTCAGGAGAGTGTCACTCCTCTTAGCATGGAAGGTGTCTTCCATGGCAGCTGTCAGCCACAAATGCACAAATCCACTTCACTTGGCTATATTTTAGTGAATAATGTGAGATTTTAATATAGTTATTGAAATATCTACTTCTTGTCCGAGCTTGGTGAATGTAGTAATTCTAGAGTTAATACGAACTTATTTTGGCTAATTTAACCCGTTTTGGTCCACTGGGCACCTGAGAATTGAATAGTATTCTTTTAAGCCTCTTCCAGTTGGTTTTTGAAGGGAGGAACAATCCTGTGTGGGTTTTTTGTTGTTTTAAACATCTGAAACAGAAATGAGTACATGTTGTATACAACACGAATATAATCATTTGGATTATGTTGTGGCTGTGTAATTCCTTCACAGCGCATTTCTTTGAAGAACAGTGGAAAAGGATAAGCCTTTCAAAAGCTACATAAAGGAGAGAACTGTGTTTCTAAAAGCAGAGATTTAAGCAAAGTCAAAAAGCTACACCTGTTATAGTGGCAGAGCAAATTATGTCTTAAAAAGAAAAGCTACGTTTTTCTTGTCTTTCCTTTTAGCGTCGGCTAAATTTACATATCCGCGTCCTGTAGCTGCTTTAGTTACCACTGTTTTCAGTAGAACCAGTATCTTGATGGTGTGTGTCCAGGTATAATGTACGCATGCACACACACATCGTCTGCCTACCTGTATATACACATACATGTGTATACATTTATTAATTGACCGTGTCCTAAAACGAACTCATTCTTCAGAAGTCATCTATATCTTTTTGCTTCTCTTAGTTCGGCTTATCCAGAAAACATTAATTACGTCAATTGAAGTATTAAGCTCTCTTGAACTTGGGCAGTGTTGTTATATAGACAGGTACTTTCACAATATCCGTATCAATACGTTGTCTTCATTTTAAAAAAATATGTATTCTGCAATCTCTACACAGGTCAAACCCATAACTTGTAGCAAGTCTATGCTCGTATTAGAGAGAGACACCTGGAGGGAAGGAAATATCTAATGATGATTTTGTTCCTATCTGCTGAGCTCAGCTGCTCAAGAATTGATGGTATTTCAGCCTTACACTAGACTTATGCAGATTCATGGTTTTGGTGGAAGGTGAAATAATGATTTATTTACAATAACACGATAACAAGTGATATCCAATATTTTGCTTCCACAGCTCTGGTTGCTTGGTGATTTTAAAATGTTTTGGTCAAACTCCTGAAAATACTCAAGTGTTTAGAGACACAGAGAAGGACATTATTGCAGGGTGACCCGTGGTCTCCTTAGATCATATTCTGCCTTTTCTTTGGGTAGCATTTGACCCACAAAGCCATGTGGATCCCAAAGGCTCCTATCTCAGTATCAGCAGAGAGTTGTTCCTAGGACTTAGAATCATAAAATGATAAAATTGCTGAGGTTGGAAGGGACCTTTAAGATCATCAAGTCCAACCATTACCCTACCCTGACAAAACCACTTCTAAACCATGTCCCCAAGTACCACATGTACCCTTTTTTAAACACCTCCAGGGATGGCGAATCCACCCCCTCCCTGGGCAGCCTCTTCCAATGTTTAATAACCCTTTCAGTGAAAAAATGTTTCCTAATATCCAATCTGAACCTCTCCTGGCATAATTTGAACCCATTTCCTCTCGTCCTATCACTTGTCACCAGGGAGAAGAGGTCATCCCCCACCTCTCTACACCCTCCTTTCAGGTAGTTGTAGAGAGTGATAAGGTCTCCCCTCAGCCTCCTCTTCTCCAGGCTAAACACCCCCAGGTCCCTCAGTCGTTCCTCATAAGATTTGTCCTCCAGACCCCTCACCAGCTTTGTAGCCCTTAGATGCAGCCAAAACCAGTGTTCCCATGTTGTGGGATGTACAAAATCCCAGTCCAGCTTGTACAAATTGTCAGTCTAAGTGAGTGGGGAAAAGGGTGTGTGTTTTTTTCTGGGCAGCACTGGAGGTGAATTTGGGGTTGAGGCGTTGCTATTGCCTGTTTTGGGGATGATCCCACACAACTGTGCAGTGGGTGAGAGGAGGGGCTGCTGCCTCCATAACCCTTTTAGGTTTCGAAAAAAAGCAGTGCTGTAAATCCGTCCCTCTGGGGCACACACCAATTAGGGAAAGGCTTTTCTCTTAGCAGTGGTATGTGTGTTATTTCCCAAGTTAATGCCTTTCAGGAGTTACCGTGTGCCACGGGGATCTCTTTCTGACGAGTCATACATCATTCTTGTTAGTATCAGTGTGCCTTAAGTGGGCACCCCAGGAGAGAATCTGACTTTAATTCTGCTCCTCGCAGTTGCACTGTTTGCAGTTTATAAACCCGGTTCCTCTGCAGGCTGCGTTGCTATGGATTTTTCCTTGTGTTTACTGGGAAGAGACGGGTGATTTATTTGTCTGGTGTCTCAGCAGGTTCCTTCCTGCTGTGTTCAGGTTTTTTGGGGAGGGTTGATTCAGATCTCTTTCAGGTGAGGAGGACTGGTCTGGGTTTCCAAAGTTTTTAACAATCTTTGTGCTTGTTTATTTATAGGAGTTAATTGAAATAGGATAACTCTTCATTGTTTTAAAACAGGCTTTGTTTAGACTGACCTAGCAGGTTCTCTTCTCTCGGTGCCAAAATGAGATAGGGCATTGAGTAGCAGCAGAACTGAGGGAAAATTTCTGTTCTCTTCACGCACTGGATAGGCAAAACGGTGAATTAACCATATCAGTTATAACCTGACACAACTCTGAAATCCCTTACTGACGATTTAGAAGCAGCTGATAAGACAAAGTTCTGCAAAATGTGAAAAATGCAATATTTATTGGTGGATGCATTGAGCAATTAGCTAACTCTTATTGATAAGACATCAGTATATCTCTAAGAAGTAGAGAGAGAGGCGGGGAGGGAAACCCCACTAAGGAAAACCAACAAACACTGAGGACTAAGTCTAAGAAGACTGTCTCTCATTTCCCCCCAAACCCTTTCCCAAATGGTAAATCCTATAGCTGAAAACAACTACGTAGAACATTTGGGGACAAATTGTTTATGTGGCTGCTATTAACGTGTTCTGTGGCATTAGAGAAGTAAACCCTGACACCTGCGATGTCAGTGCCTCTGTCCCAGCCTTCTGGCAAAACAGAATTCCTATGATGTAAATCATGGGAGGATTTAGGAGAAAGATGGGACACAGAAAGAAAATGCAGGACATAAGTGGAGACGAACCTTAATATGAAATAGTGGTCTACTCTAGTGTAGTAGTGTCTACATCGTACGTTTGCATATAGTCTTGCAAATATTCCACATTTTCAAGATACATTGTTAACTGCTGTGTCATGAAGATTTCCAGAAAATGAGATGTTGCTCTCTACAAACTCTTATTCTGGACTGCTGTGACTTTTGTTTGTCTTCTTACAACTGTCATCTCCCTTCTCTGCTGTCTGAGACTGGATGGCCCAGCTTCATTTTCCCTTCAGACATGCAAAAAGTTTCAAAGGACGGATGAAAAAATTATGGATGTGTAGAGCTGTATTCTGTCTAAACAAGCCCTAGGCCTACAAACTAGCGAGCTAATTGTATTCTGTCATGTAGACAGTGTCTACTCTGCTGTCTTCTGCCTTCGATTTCCCTGAAGGAGGAAAAAATGGCAGGACAACTGCTGATCACGGCAGTTTGGAGTCCATGAAAACAAACAGCCTTCATGAGTACATATACAGTGGTGGTGGCAGCGGCTTTTAATTCCAAAATGTCAAGGGATGAGTTTTGGCCAACAATTTCAAACTAATTGGGTCAAGCTAGAGGCGCCAGGAGTATAGGGACGCTGGCTTCACTTAGGTTGATGCGTTTAAGATTTCACCAAGCCTGATACAGAATGACAATAACTGCAGACGTGGGCACCAGGTGAGCTTTAAAAAGACTGATAATGTTCTCAGATTCTCAGTTACATTAGTTTTTAAAAATGTTTCAGGTTGCCAGCAGAACGTCTTGCGTGCTGGTGTGTGGCAGATCAATTATAACAGAACTGGTAGTAATCTGAGGCCATATTTCTCTTATTTTTTTCAGAGAAATTCCTTAATGATTGAAGTCGCCTCTGTTTATTCCCCAAGCAGCAGGGAACAAATGGGCTGTGATGTGTTTAGTCTGTAAAATCAATTCAGTAGGAAAAACTTTTACCTCGGGACGTGTTTAAATATTCTGAAGATGGGAGGTGCCTCACAAACTAACCAGAACTGCTGAAAACCGTTCCATGAAAATTCCTTCCTAGAGGAGAAAGGTTTTCAGCAGCAACAAACTAGTCTGAACTAGTGCCAGGTACCAGCTTTGGGAAAAGACTTCCAAAATTAAAAAGAAACAAAAGAAAAAGAGTAAAAACATGTTGGTAGTTTCTCAATGAATCTTTTGATCTCTTTTCTGTTTTGAAATGACTGTTCCATTCAGATACTTTACTTTTGTTTGTTTGTTTGTTCTAAAGGGTAAAAATTCAATGGGTATGTTCTCTAAAATACAGAAAATCTTCAATTTCTGAGAATTGCTGTTGAAATTAAAAAAGAATTCCGAGCTCCCTAGTCTTCTCTAATATATTCATCTTCTTAGACTTCTCCTACAGATTCCCTATATTCTACTCCTTTTTTTTTTTCCTGCCCAATCATTTTAATTTGAGCATTAAAATAATCCTTCACTTCCTGCTCCAACCCAAATCTGTCAAATTCAGAAAGAAAAAAAATACAGCCCTTCACTTTCCTTTCCTGTTGGCAGTCAAAAAGTAGATTTACAACCTCATGGTTCGGAATAGATGATAGTCTATTTAAAGCAATGCTCTGCAAATTTCTGAGGTAATTACCATGAGAGACTTGTGGTAAAAGTGAAAGAAACACTCTGGAATTCGGTTATAAACACACATTTTGTAAATTAAATATGAAAGAAGACTATCAGCAGTGTGGAGGACAGTTGTATTAGACAAAGATTTCCAGGTTCTGCATTCTGCTGGTAGAATTCAAACTGGTACTGTGAAATATTTAAGTTCTGAAACAATGCTTAAATCTATCTGTTTAATGGTTCACCAGATGTTAATTGAAACTCTTACTGATGTGAAAGAAAGCAAATCAAGCTTTAATATTATTTCGTCATATTTACTGTCTTTCCAGCCTCTGGAGTTTTGAACGTTATTCGGAGAAATAGAAAGGTAATGATGAAATGCTTTTGAAAGGTGCAGAGTTAGATCAGGGCCCCAATACCTGCCGAATTTCTATGATAATAACCACAACAGCCAAGTTGGTTTCAAATGAGTACTGGAAAATGAGAAACTCGCAAAACTCCGTTCATATCATATGCTGGTTACGAAGCTGCATAAAAACGTCCCTGTGGTATCTTTAATCTCTTCAGAGGTTGGAAGAAGTCCAACAAAAGCCAACCGCAAACCCCACAACTTCTTTCCACTTGAAAGTGTCTCATAATCGCTCCACTGGAGTGGTAATTTTACCTCCAGTATGGCAGATCTTTTTGGCGTCTTGCACAATTTGCATATACAATTTTATTAACGACCAGCTTAGGTATTTTTGTGCTATGACTGAATATTTGACTACCGCTGACTTTTAAAGTACTTATTGCAACTGAGAACTCGTGAATTATACCCATGTCTGTCTTTGTTACCCTAGAAATCATGCAATCTTTAAGTGCTTTAAGGTTGCTGAGTCCAGGGATGCGAAGTTCTGCAGTCACAAACCCGATCGCTTTGCATGTTGGAGATGGCTGCTGTTGTTTGAAACTATTTCATAACTTTTGCCGCTGAAAATTCAGCTTTTTTTACATAAGCACAGTTGAAAACAAAACACTTGTTGGGAGGAATGCAACAGAGGTAGCCGAAAGCAAAGTTTGTTTTAATTTTTTAATTTTTTTGGTTTTAAGCTGAAAGCAAAATTTGAACTGTAGAAAGCACATAGCAGAACTCAGCTGCAGGCAAGTGTGAGAAAGATAGACACGAACAGGAGAAAGTAGGCTTTGAACTTCACAGCATTCTTTTAATTTGAAAAAGGCCTTATTTTTCCGTCCTACGTCTTGTTCTATTTTTATATACAAAGTAACCTTTTCTGCTTCAGGAGAATTCCCTGGGATGAGAGGACCTTTCGCTGGTACAAAATCAGCATAGTGACCTCCCTGTCTGCTTTCATTTATGCTCTAGAAAACAGGCATGAAAAAAAGCATCTAGTTCTGAAGCCTTTGTAAAAAGCATCTAGTTCTTAAGCATTCAAGAGGCTGAAAGAGTTGGGGCTGTTCAGCCTGGAGAAGAGAAGGCTCCAGGGAGATCTTATTGCGGCCTTCCAGTGCCTAAAGGGGCTACAGGAGAGCTGGGGAGGTACTTTTTATTGGGGCATAGAGAGATAGGACGAGGGGGAATGGCTTCAAACTGGAAGAGGGCAGGTTTAGATTGAACATGAGGAAGAAGTTTTTCACTTTGAGGGTGGTGAGGCACTGTCCCAGGTTGCCCCGAGAGGTTGTTGAGGCCCCATCCCTGGAGGTGTTCAAGGCCAGGCTGGAGGTGGCCTTGGGCAGCCTGGTGTGGTGGGAGGTGTCCCTGCCTCTGGCAGGGGGGTTGGAACTCGATGATCTTCAAGGTCCTTTCCAACCTAAACCATTCTATGATTCATCAAAGCGTGTTTGTACAGAGAAGTAGTGTCTCAACGGATCTGGGGAAGGGATGTAGCATCTGAGAACGACTCTGCTTTTTCACCTCTCCTTACAAATCCTGCATCTGTTTTATCTCCAGACCTCAAAGGTAACGCCAGCAGTATACAAGGCTGTCTTCAGAACTATGACTTTCCAGGAACTGGAACCATTTCTGTAACCCAAATGACAATGGGCATTGTAGTGCATCAAATGATGCACAGAACAGTTTGACTTTTATACCTTTGTGGTCAAAGGAAATTGTCATGAAATAAAATCCTCACTTGGGAAAAAGGAAGATAAGTTTGCCCCACGTCCCTCATCTTTGAAAATAACTCCAGTTCCTCCTAAGACTCCTCCCGCACACCACAACAGAAGTGTTCTCTCACCCTACAGCTCCTGGTGCCGGGGAAATAACGCTGACACCTTCCTGCTCTGTCTGTTTTCTGTTCCCTCCTTTCCGGTATGCATTTATATTTTTCCCTTCTAGTCTGCAGGAGGGAATATATTCTCATTTTACATATTTCCCTGTAATAGTTTCCAGTACTGGTGCCGTATTCCACCAGACTGGGATTCAAATTGGAAATTCAGTTTAGAGACTGGTTAGCTGCCAGAGGGTAGGTGAAGGATAAAAAGTCCTCTTCCCCTCTTAACATAATGTCCAATTCTATTCCAACGTCAAAGGAAAATGCATTTTCTGGTTATTAACTCGTCAATGAATGTCACCTGCTGGTTGGCATAGCACTGCTAAGAAAAAGAAAAACTGCTTAGAACAAGAGGAAAGGGTTTCAAGTTGCGCCGAGGGGAGTTTAGATCGGATATTAGGAAGAATTTCTTTACTGAAAGGGTCGTCAGGCATTGGAACGCGTTCCCCAGGGCAGTGGTGGAGTCCCCATCCCTGGAGGGATTTATGAGATGGGTAGATGTGGTGCTGAGGGACATGGTTTAGTGGTGGGTTGTCAGTGTTAGGTTAAGGATTGGACTACATGATCTTACAGGGCTTTTCCAATCTAGGAGATTCTGTGAAAACTAAAAAACTAAAAATATATATTTATACATAAAGTCACGTAGGAAGCGGTATTTGATTGCATTGCTTTTATTATTTTGTTCAGGAAACAAACACCGGGTAAAAACCTGCTGCTACACTCATGATTTCCCCAATGCCACCGGAGTCACGGATAACTTCCAGTCATGTAGCCCAGTCACGCAGTGTTCAGTTAGTTCCTTTCCGATGGAAAACTTCAGCAGAGACAATTCTAATACTGCACCGTAGTATTAGCCTGACTGCTAATAACAACTTAACTTCACAGCAATACAGACGTGTGGAAAAGAATTATGGAAAGACTTAAGAGAGTAATGTATTTGAAAAAAAAATGGAATAATTAAATGTTTGAGCTGTGGGGTAGACATACAAGAGGTAATTTAGCCTTCGAACAACTTGACGATATAAATATGCATAAACACGCACTCGTTTCTGCATTAATTGTCATATCCACGTGTGTGTGTGTAAGCAGTTTTCAAACTCTGGATGTCACAATAAGGAAGAGAACTTGTTTCTTTCCAATTGTATCTAATATGATTCAGAATAATGCTTTAAAGGAAAAAAAATTACCTTTTGCCTGGAATCTAAGCAGTATGACAGAACAGAATGTATCTCAAGTTGTTTCCTAATGATCCTCTAGGAAAAATAAAATAAAAAGCTGCCTACAAGTTGAACAATAACAAGATTGTGGGTTTTTTTGGGGGGACAAAGAACTACGCTGACCTCTTATCAGAACATTTCAACAGCTTTTCTTAGCGTTAGGCTGCTGAGTATCGCGTCCAAGGACTGACGTTCTGCTCTGTGGCTAGGGAGTGATGAATAATTTGTTCACTCCATGTACTCCCCCTTCACCATCTGGAAATTGTCTGAAATACAATAACCTTAAATTTATTCGCTAATAAAAATTCATTGATTTCTCCAGCAAGTAATTCTTGCACTGCAGATCAATTGTGTAAACTTATTAGGATTGCCGTTTGCGAGTCTGACTTTACTGGTTAATTAAGCAAATCACTTGATGCTTCTGTCCTTGTCTAAAATAGGAATCTGTACGGAGAGGGTCAAACTCGGCGCCTTTTCTGCCTGGTGGCTGTGAGATAGTAGATTTAGACCTTCCAAAACTGTTGCTAAATTTGTAGAACCGGGCTCATTCAAGACTTTGACACTGCCATTTTTAGACTTAGAGGAACGCCTCAAAGGATCTTGCTTTCATGGCCTCTCTTGTGCTGGTCCTGGAGTAAGGAGGGAGAGAAAGAAGCCGAAAGAGTCCAGATTTACTGTTTTTCATGAGACGCTAATGCTGCTGCCAGTGACCTACCTCTTAACCCTTGCTCGTGTGCCACCATTAGATGTGAATGTTCTTTGAATGCTCTCGTGAGGATTTTCGCTTGTGCCGAAGTGAGGTAGTTATTCGTGTTTCATATGGAGTTAGAGCCTAACTGCAGGGCTCCCTGGGAAATAACCGTACTACTGGAGAAAACGGTAAAACATACACTTAACATTAACTCCCTTTCGTTTTCTTCTATGCAGATGATGTTGTTTGGGACAAATGAACAAGTTTATTTAATTTCCTTAAATTTCATGGCGAATGACCTTCCTTTTTTCCCGTTTTAATTGATTTCTCTTTCATCAGTGCTGATGCAATTAATATTTCTCTTGTGTATAATGTGTGTATAAATACTACGTTTTTAAAATGAAATTACTTTGTTTCTCCTTTTTATCTATCCTGTTTTCCCCATGTTTTTTGTCGTAAAATGAGAGAAATAGAGAGGTGCTCATTAATGCAAAATTAGTCTCTAGTGCGGAGAAGATTCCACGGAATATTGGAACGTTGAGCTGTTGATATTCATGGTGGCCAAGGCCTTCACTTCGCAGGATGTTGCTTTTTGGCTGTCTTGTAGGATTTTGACAGAAAGCAACCTGTAAAACAGTTTCCTTCTAAAACTACAGTATATTGATTTATCCACCGATAAAACAAAGTGTAATATATAGGTAAATATACGGTTTCACCAACAAGAACCGATAAACTGTCATTTTTTTCATAAAATAGAGAAGGTAAACAAACTCTCAAGGTGATTAATGTTATTGTAGCTGATATAAATTATCACGGGGGTGATGCGAGCTCAATGAAAACAGTGTAAATCACATTTATTGTCCTTGAGTTAAATCTAAATATCCCATTGTTGTTTGGGACCTTCATCTTATTCATCTTCCTTAAGGTCTCTACGCACCTATTGAAAATTTCAGCTGGATTTGTACCAGTTCCCTGCTTTATTGCAATAATGGCAATGAGGCTGAATCTATCTTGCAAACGGTTTATGTGGGGAAAAATCAGTTTAACAACACAAATTGTTTGCCTTGGGTTTATGCTAAGAGCAAATTCTCAAAGATTTTTAAAAGTTTCTTTGGAGATCGCCATTGAAATGGTAAACCTGTAGAAAAAATAGCTTGTGTGCAATAATAGTCAGTTCCAAATCACTCAACAACGGCTCATGGAAAGAGTTATATGGATTAGACCAGACTAATCTCAGTTTTTAAATAATCATTGCTATTTATGCAACTGTTGTAGCACAAGTATTTTAAGTAAAAATATTTAAATTAGGTTTATGCTTAGGCACAAAAATAGGAGTAATTTAATTTTAATAAATTGCATTATTAATCTTTTTGGAGCTAAGGTGTTTATTCATCGGTAGACAAACAACACATTTTTAACAGACTGTTTTTTGTTGTTGTTTTTCTGATGAGCTAGATATGGAATAAGCTCCTCTTTCTGCGCTGTAGAATTTTATAAATATGGATTTTTGTAACGTTGTCTGATGCTGTATATTTTGCCCTAAGGTATTTTTATATCAGTAAACTCGTAGATAGGTATGATATAGGTATGTCCAATAAGTGATCCTGCCACCACTAAATCCCTGATGGCTCTGCACAGGCCACGCTGTTGTACAGGGTCAGCACAGTAACAAACCATGACAAACCTTCCCACTCAGGATAATAAATAAGAGTGGATTCCAGCTGGTTTGGGAAGAAAATGTATCAGTGTTAGTTTTCTTTATAGTCTTTGTGCATCTTGGATGGAAAGCCATGTGAACAGATCTTTATTCACACAAATTCATAGAATCATAGAATGGTTTAGGTTGGAAAGGACCTTGAAGATCATCGAGTTCCAACCCCCCTCCCATAGGCAGGGTCACCTCCCACCACACCAGGCTGCCCAAGGCCACCTCCAGCCTGGCCTTGAACACCTCCAGGGATGGGGCCTCAACAACCTCTCTGGGCAACCTGTGCCGGTGCCTCACCACCCTCAAAGGGAAAAACTTCTTCCTCATGTTCAATCTAAACCTGCCCTCTTCCAGTTTGAAGCCATTCCCCCTCGTCCTATCACTCCATGCCCCAGTAAAAAGTCCTTCCCCAGCTCTCCTGTAGGCCCCCTTTAGGGACTGGAAGGCCGCAATAAGATCTCTCCGGAGCCTTCTCTTCTCCAGGCTGAACAGCCCAACTCTTTCAGCCTCTCCTCACAGGAGAGGTGCTCCAGCCCTCGCATCATCCTCGTGGCTCTCCTCTGGACACGCTCCAGCAGGTCCATGTCCTTCTTGGAAGGGAGAAGAGCATCACACTTTTTTGCAACTAGAATGTGCAACTATACTGCTTATAAAAAGTGTCTTGCATGAACTAATTTAAGTCGTGACAAATCAAAGACTGGGCAAAGATTATTTTGTTCTGAGGCTTAAGGAAAGCTTAGGGGACCCTGGGAGAACATTGTTGTTTAAGCTAGTAACAAAAATCACTCAATTTAGCAGGATTAATTTTTTGGCAGGAGCATTTTCCTGGAAAGAAAGAGAAGTGAGCCAGACTAATAGCAGTGCTGAATATTTGCGTACCTTCCCAACGCTGCAATTCTTTATCAAGCGTTTTTATTGCCCACACAACACCTGCAGAACTAAACACCTGTAGGAACGTCTGAACAGACAGTGGCTTTATGGCCATTCCTTTTTTAGATCTGACTATCCCACCACATTTCTCAGCCCTGAATCACAGAGATACGAGCGGAAGAGACCTCAAGAAAGGATGCCCATATAAATCGGGTTTGATTATTCAGTGGTTAGCATAGCAGAGTGCAAGAGTTAAGGGTTTGTTTCTTCCCTCCGCCTGGGGGTTATTTAAACGCAGTTTACCTTTCCTCTTGTCTCAAAGCCGTTGTGTTGTCTTGTTGGATTCGTGGGGGTTTAAGCCTCTCGGCCGTTGCTGTTGAGCATATTCTCCTTCACGTAACAAAACAAAGACAAACCCTCCTGGTCCCAGTGAATGCTTTTCTCGCATCAAACTAAATCTGAGCGTTGCAATGTCTGGACGGAGTGGCTGGTACGGCATCTATATAGTTGCATTAATGTAATACTCATTAATGCCCAGAAGCAAGGTTAACTAGCCGGACTGAAATGCTATGTAATTGCTACAACAGGGCTACTAATTAGCCTGTGGGGAACGTGGTTCTAAAATGCTTGCTGCTTATGAGACCGGAACTAGCTTGGGTATTGCTGCGAGGCACTGTTTTATTCCCCAAAACACCACCTGAGCTTCAATCTTCAAAATAAAATGAGGAAAGGGAAAACTTATTAAGCAGCTGGAGTTGAACAACCCCTTTATGTTTTGTGTGGAATCCAAATATCCAGTAGAAACCAGATTTTAACTAAAACTTGCTATGTTTTTTAATCTTACAGGAATTTCACAATTATGAGTTCATTTTTTATTATAAGACTATTTTATTTATTATTATTTTACTCCTTTTTGAAAGATGTTGCTTCCTTTCAAGACTAAAGGAAGCAATTCTTTTTTACTAAAGTGTCTCTTTTACCAACTACAGAATTTGAAGACTGCCCTGAGTCTTCATGTTTGACAAGGTTGCTTTGAATACCTTGTTGTGACTGTTATTGTAGTCCCTGTTTGAAGTGTCAAGTATCACATAGTAAGGAAGACTTTGGCTGAACAATTCCTTGCTAATTTGTAACTGAAATAGTTATTATTAACTTAATGTATGGAAAGCAAAACCAGCTTTATTTCATAGTTCTAATCTCAAATTCACTTAAACTTAACAAATAAAATCTCGGTTTACAGGCTTAAATTTCAATGTCTTTCACTTCCCCTACAGTGAAATATTTTGCACATCTTTATTTGAGTGTGTATAACACAGATTTTCCTACTTGCCTTTTTGTCAGCCTTGCTCCTCAGACTGGCACACTCGATAAAGATTTAGCAGTTCAGAAAAATAAATATTCTGGTTAAAAGAAAGTGTTCAGAACACTGCAGTAGGTGTAATAGAAAATAATATGAAATCATGAATCCTTATCGATTTTTCTTTGGAATCGGTGGTGGATATTTTGTTCTTTTTTTTTTTCTTGAGCAGGCAAATACATCCGTTTCTGACTGAATGCATGTAAACTCTTTCTTCAGTCTGCGGGCCCCATGGCCATGTCTCATTACATGTACTTCACTTTTGGATTAAAATGAGTCTTCTCTCTTGGATAATGCAGTAATCTGCATGATACAGTATGCAGCTGAATTGACCTTTGAATACTTCCAAAGGGCTATGGGTCTGCCTCTAGCTTAAGGATGTTTTGAAAATTTTACAGGAGATGGTAAAGAAGAAAGATTCTAATTCATCAGTTGGACAACTTATTACTTTGATGCTAGATTTGGTTCTTTAAACAATCATTTACCCTGACATGTGAGTAAAAAATGAGCTTATCAGAAGCTTAGAGAACCATTGTTTCTACTTCCTATAATGTCAGCAGTAGCTCCTCATTTTCTTTTCTTTTTAATACAGTAAATGCCTTTTTTGCAAGGTCAAATAATGTCATTCTAATTTAGTTCTAGAGTTTCTTTTCCTCATCTTCCTTAAAAGAATTTATTAAGAAAACAATATGGTTTTATTGTTGGTGGGTTTTTTTATTATTATATTTCTACTGGAAGCTGGGTTGAGGTAATACTGCAGCATCATTTTAAGTCAGATTTTTTTCAGTAACTGATGACGAAATTATTCTATATAAATTACAAATTGATTCAGAAGGCTTTGGACAGCAGTAAGCCAAATTTTGGAAACTGTAAGGTGAGACAGAAGCTATTAGCTTGGGAAACTATGCAAATGAGGTTATGTAATACTAGTATGGAAATAACTACGATTTGCAAATTAGCAAAAGACAGAGGAATGGATTTTCAAACAAAAAGCTGACATTGACTATTTTTTGGAGGCAAGAGGAATAGCTTGGGAATCTGCTCATTTGTTTGGATATAGCACGTTGTTAATTAAAAAATGTTACTCTAAATGTTCAAACTTGACCCATGTGAGCCTGGCTTTTGGTATTCATCGCACCTCAACTTTTGAGACTCACGATGTGAGTGAGAACAAGGATAAAAGGGGAAACAACTGGGTAAAATCAGCCCTGTGGCCCAAGGACGTGACGTCCAGAATGACAGGGAGTCCACCAGGACTGAGCGGTGGTCAGGGAAGGAAGGACATGGGGTGGGAGGAGATTAGCGGAGGGGGGAATATTCATTGCGTGAATTTTGGGGCGCAATGAGGCATAGGTCCTCAGTAGTTAAACTCGTATTTCCATTCCTCTCTTAGCTCCCAGTTGTTATACCTGCGTGCCTGATTTCTCTGTGCTGTGCAGAACAGTGAGAGAGGACAGAAAGGGCCAATGGACTAATGCATGGACGTATTACTACTATTAAAAAAACCCCACTCGTA
This sequence comes from Anarhynchus alexandrinus, assembly GCA_008711295.1. Classification (NCBI taxonomy): domain Eukaryota; kingdom Metazoa; phylum Chordata; class Aves; order Charadriiformes; family Charadriidae; genus Anarhynchus; species Anarhynchus alexandrinus. Next base: position 1,410,887 of record VUYV01000185.1, on the reverse strand, counting down.
TTCCATTTTTTTTTCCCCACAATGTACAAGCGAGCAAATTCAGGCTGGACTGTTTACTTACGCGGTTTTTGCAGAGCGCAGTGATGTGATCATTGTTACAAACTCCAAAACCTCTTATAGATCGGCATACATGTTGTCCAGGGAGCCCTTGTATCTTCTGTCCAGGGAGCCCTTGTATCTTCTAAATACCTTAAGTGTTATCTCTAATAAGGTTTAGAAGTTTTTACGAATAATGAGCCTGGAGGCTGCATGAAGAAAAACAAATTTTCCAGAATAATATAGCAGCTCTGTGCAGATGTTTACTGGGGGAAGGTGGGGTGAGAGGGGATTGTGTGGGAGGCATCTGCCAGGGAAAACAAAGACTTCCCACGAGAGCCAGATCAACTTAACTGAAACACAATGGTGTTGTGTAGAGAAAACTACTAGATTAATATCACACCAATTAATTCAAAATCTATAATTTATACAATTTAAATTAGTATTTGCCTGTCCAGCCTAGATATAGCTCAAACAGCACACATCTCTCTGTGAATAAGTAATCTTAGACTGTCTACTATACAGTTTTAAATGTAGAAATGTTTTGTTTGTTTCCTTTTTGTTGTTTGTTTGGGTTTTTTTAATATATTTTATTTTTGCTTTGGCTTAAAGTCTAACTGAATACATGAAATGTCCCTACAGCAATGAGGCAAAATAGTTGCTTTTGATTCCAAGAAACATCAACTTTGTGTGAAATTCCATTTTTTAAACAGAAGGAAGTCAGATATCAATGATACCTGTGAGGATTGCATTGAGATGTCATCATTTATGTAGACACTATGGGGCTGCTCCTTCTTGGCTGTGGCACATTGCAGAGCATCTCTGGGCATGTGTCAAGGTCCACTCCTCAGTGTACGTGTGATGGTTCATTTCAGCTGTGATCTCTAAGTGCAAAAAGAAATGGCATCAGGCCCAGGGAGTTATGCTTTCGACATGCCCGTAAAGCGGCTTGCGATAGAAAGGAAGAATAATAGGAAAGATGAAGTAAAAAAGGGGGGAAAACAGGATTATAGCTACCACCATGGGTCCACCGGCGTCCCTATGGTCCCGAACCCAGAAGGCGTTCCGTTGCTTCTTCTTTGATCATCGTGATCTCTCAGTGGGGAAGATCTTCAAAAATTCAGTTACTGAGGAACCATCTTTTATGCTAGGTAGCACACCTTGCTCCTCCTCGGACCCACCTCCAATCCACCTCTGTCCCGTGGAAAGGTGCCAATATTCTCCTATCTGGAGTAAGGCTTCCACGCATGCCCGGAGAGGAGCGTCTGAGGCGTGGTCAGCTTTGGAGGCGGGTAGCTTCTTACCAGGAGGTGTGTTTTTATATTATAATGACATTATAATGGGGAAAGTTCAACTGAGGTTGAAGATTACTTCATCGGTGCTGGCACAGCCAGTGCGATCCATCTTCCTCAACAGCAGTTCTCTGCTTTGCTGCTCCAGTAGAATAGGCTTGTATCAGGTAATGACGCTGTTCGTACCTTCGTACCATGGTAACGACACTGCTCGTACCTCAGCCCCTTCTCCAAGGTTTCCACATCTGATAACAGTGAGCTCAGCGAGCCACTGCAAACTCATGTTGAGATGTTAGTCCAGGTTTTGGGGCCTAGTCACTGATGACAATGCTGAGACAATACCGATCTTCTGATTGACTTTTACAGCATGTGACCCAGCTCATAGTCCTTCTGGACTCACGTGTTGGGATTCCATTTCCTCACTGTATCTCTTTTCTTCCTCAGTGTTCTGCCTTCCATCCTTCTACCTCATGGTGGAAAAGACCTGACTGTCACCGTCATCTACCGTACCAGGAAAATGAAGCAGAGCTGGATCTCGGGGTTAGTGTCCTTCCCCATCAGTCTCCAAGGTGCTGCCTATATTAGTCAGAACATTAATCTGTACAGCAAATGCTTGTCCACACAACCACAGCACTTCTGAATGCCTTTACAGAGCATATCTCTGGATATTTGGATTGTTCTAAATGTTGAAGGCACCTCATAAAAGTAATAGTACTTGTCCTCATAAGTAGGAGGCTTTTTAAAGATTTACATCAGCAATGCATGATTAGGGGTCATCCTTTCTCTTCGAGCCTGGTAGCAAAACAGTTGGATGTAAAGTAAATGTGGACATAGGTCAGACAGAACATAAGGTATAGGCAAAGAGGGAGCTTGCAAGTAAATTATTATTAATAGCCATCCTGAGAGACATCACCCTAAATTTTTAGTAGAGCAGAAGCAAGGATGGGAATGGTGAACATAGGCTTTAGGGTGGAAAATAAATCTAGTTATTGGATATGGAGTCCTCTCTTTATTTCTAGTCCCTGCAGCCACTGAGAGGGTATTTTGATCTACTGGTTTTCTAAGAAAAATAATACCTGCCTTGCCACATGTGTATTGGGTTGTTCAACATGTGTGTGGTGAATGTTCTGGATGAGAGCATTTTCTAGCCATGGGTTCTCATACAGGAAGAAGTGTATTTTCTAGGCTGTCCCCATCTGCCATACTTCTTACTGTGTGTTGTCAGGATTAGGATGGAAAAACTGGTGTGTGAATACTTTGCCTGTCAGCTGTTCTTGAAAACCCTGGACAGGAATATTTGCAATGCCGTTCCAACGGGTGCCACGAAAACAGGTGCTAATGCTTGGCTTGCTTGACTCCTGGCACACAGAGGTGAGAACGAAAAGGACATAGACATGTGCTTGTGCTGAGGCTGATCATAGAATCATAGAATGGTTTAGGTTGGAAAGGACCTTGAAGATCATCGAGTTCCAACCCCCCTGCCATAGGCAGGGACACCTCCCACCACACCAGGCTGCCCAAGGCCACCTCCAGCCTGGCCTTGAACACCTCCAGGGATGGGGCCTCAACAACATGATGTTGGAGCAGAGTCCAGGAGAAGGGGCATGTTGTCTTTGAGTGTCAGTGAGCTGAGAGAAAGGAAAACAGCTGCACTGGGTATTCAAGCTTATTGACTACTTCTGTTTGTCATTGAAAGGGTGACACAGGTTCTGGTTGTGGCTGTGGAGACAGACTCGACTTTTGTTAAGTGACGGTACAATCTAGAGCGCCTATGGGAGGATGAAAAAGGTATGTGATGGAGGGTTGGCCCTGTGCTTGCCCTGGCGTTTCTAAGGATGGTGGTGCTTGCCCTCAAGGTATTAGCGGTCGAAGGAGCTGGGACTGTTTAGTTTGAGGAAGAGGAGGCTGAGGGGAGACCTCATCACTCTCTACAACTATTTGAAAGGACACTGCAGAGAGGTTGGTGCTGGTCTCTTCTCACAGGTAATTAATGACAGAACAAGAGGGAATGGCTTCAAGATCCAACAGCGTAGATTTAGACTGAACATTAGGAAAGAATTTTTCCCAGAAAGAGTGGTCGGGCATTGGAATAGGCTGCCCAGGGAGGGGGTTGAGTCACCATCCCTGGATGTGTTTAAGAGCCGTTTAGATGTGGTGTTGGGGGATATGGTGTAGGGGAGAACTTTGTAGAGTAGGGTAGATGGTTGGATTCAATGATCCCAAGGGTCTCTTCCAACCTAGACAATTCTATGATTCTATTTTAGCGTTGCCTTTTCTTATGCTGGTCATGGATACGTGTTGGTGGAGGGAGGCAGCACCAGACAGAAGTGAAAGGTTTTGAAACCCTCAGAAAGATTCCAGGTCTTCTTTTCACAAGGTTGTCTACCTGGGCCACAACCAGGAAGCCTCTGAATGGGCTCTGGGATTAAAAGAAATTCTGTATGCAAATACTATGTCCCTGACACCTCTGGAGGTCTTCTCACAGTGCAGTATGGACAATAGTTTTTCCACGCTTTGTGAGCAGCACAACAAATGCATGTAGCAAACTAGAACTTTTGCCTTCTGTAGCATCATAATAGCGGTGAGTTAATGCTCCTCATCAGTTTCCCAAGTGCCAATTGTGCTGTCATTCTGTTTATTTAATATCCTGGTTAATTACAATACCATTAAGGTGTTAAGCTACCAGAAAAATGAAAAAAAACCCTATGGGTTAGAATAAAACTGTTAGAATTAAAGCTCTCGAGGCAAGTATATTTTCTGAAATTAGAGCAGTAAGCTTTATATTTAGTGGCACTTACTTGCTTAAAGCAAAATTCTATGCTCCAGTTTTTAATATTGTTGAGAATTTAGCTTAAGGACTGGAAGCACATCCAGAGGTTTGAAGTGGTATGAGTAGCAAAGGATTCAACTTTTTGTAGGTGAAGGAACTTTGCATTATGTTACTAATGTGTTCAGGTAATCTTTTTTCCAATAGATTTCACTGTTTGTAATGGGAAATTCTGTGCAAATCAGGGAAAAAAAAAAAATAAGGATTTCAAACCATTACACTGGAAATGTTCTACAGTGGGAGAGACATCTAAGAACTCAGGCTAAACCAGTAACGTTCAGGGGCTGCATTTATCTAAAACAAAATTAAAAAGAAAAAAAAGAGGACTATGTTGAGAAGCAATGTATGAGGAATAGCTGTCTTGAACTTTCACTGCAATTCCATCTATATTTTTGGTCCTCATTTCTCTGTTCTTTTATCATCAGTACTTATCTCTCCCTACGCTTCTCTCTCCATCGTTGATGTTAGATCAGATTAATCGCTGGTCAGCCAAAATGATATATTTTTTTTTACATTTTAGAGTGTTTTTAAATCCGAATGTTTGCAGGTAGAACTAACACATGTCAAAGTAGTAGAATGAAGCCAAGCATTTAATCAGTGTTAGAAAGAGCAGTGGCTGACATTCAAGGACGGTTAATTACCGTGTAGGAAACGTTTTTGGTGAAGCTTATATCAAAATTACAGGAAAACAAATAATGGAAACATGCAAATTATTTTTAATATTTTGCTGCAGCATATTCAAAACCTTCTTTGTTTTAAAAGACTTCTTCCTTTCCTTTTCCTCTGTCATGAAACTGCTGTATCATCCGACTTAGGCATTTGTATTCACATATGCATAATTTGATGTGTAATACTGGAGAAGTAACCTCAGACTCTAGAATTTCCTTTTATTTTCATACAGTAATTCTGCTGTGAATGTCCATGGTGAACATACTTTGTTTCTATATTTTTTTCTTTAAATATCAAAAAATCAACTTTATATTGGGAATTTTAACATGATTTTTTTTTATTTGTGTGTATAATTTTCACATACAAGCTTTAATACCTTATCAAAGTGCTGAATGCTTACTATTAAATTTTGATAAGCACCCTTAAACTAAAAAAAACCAACAGTCAGGCACTTGAAAAAACTGGGTGAAAAACATGAAGCTTACTAATTTTTTATTTAATCTGATTGGAAAAAGTACCAACCAGTTTACCAGTTGAGAGGGTTTGAAAATTACACGGCCTTTACATCCTGTTCTAAAATTCTTCCTTTATATAAAAATAAAGGAATGCATTTCTGGTCAATTTATTCCGAAGATAAGTGTAAGTAAACAATAAAAATCCTGATTAATGGACATATTATTTTTAAAGTCAGATAAAAGCTTCAGGATACAATCAATACCAGAGTTGACATACTTAGCTTCATTAGAAAATTACATATATGCTTTTTTGCTCTGTTGTGACACTTGTTCTTCTACTTCAGCTTCTTAGTGAAATGAATGGCACTCCTACTATTTTGTACAAGAATTTATACAGTAGAAAATTTAAATTCAGTCTTCCACTCACATGACATTATTTGACAAAGATGTAGTACATAGTGGGTCATTATGTACTTTAAAAGACAATCTGTAATTTGCAATAAAGATTATCTCGTGAGCAGCAAAAGAGAAAATAAGACTGATGTGCAGAATATTCAAATGCCTTTTGTGTTCTGTTTTAGTTTTGGAATAGAAAAAAGACGTTAGCATGTGGTAGTTTCCTGAAGAATCTATTTCCACTCTATGAGTTTCCAATGATATGCATGACATTTAATGTTGTAAGGGTCCAGAAAATCTTGTAACAGAAACTATTTTAAAATTACAAAAAATGTATTTCTTTGTGGAGGATTCCAGAGGCGCTCAACTTGCACCATTGATGGGGAAAATTAGAGAGGTAGGTGCCCGTGGTAACTGTTAGTTGGACTTTTAAGTTTTTGATTGAACTTGTAATACTGTCCTCAGAAAACCGTAGGTATTTGCATATTTTGTTAGACATATAACTTCCCAGATGTTCCTTTACTATTATAGCACAAATGTACTATACACGAGCCATGAGGATGATCCGAGGGCTGGAGCACCTCCCCTATGAGGAGAGGCTGAAAGAGTTGGGGCTGTTCAGCCTGGAGAAGAGAAGGCTCTGGGGACATCTTCTTGCGGCCTTCCAGTCCCTAAAGGGGCTACAGGAGAGCTGGGGAAGGACTTTTTAGTGGGGCATGGAGTGATAGGACGAGGGGGAATGGCTTCAAACTGGAAGAGGGCAGGTTTAGATTGAACATTAGGAAGAAGTTTTTCACTGTGAGGGTGGTGAGGCACTGTCCCAGGTTGCCCAGAGAGGGTGTTGAGGCCCCATCCCTGGAGGTGTTGAAGGCCAGGCTGGAGGTGGCCTTGGGCAGCCTGGTGTGGTGGGAGGTGTCCCTGCCTATGGCAGGGGGGTTGGAACTCGATGATCTTCAAGGTCCTTTCCAACCTCAAGCATTCTATGATTCTATCTGGTACAGCGTGGGTGCTGGACAGCTGTTTAATGTGTGGCCTCTTCTTGAAGCATTAGACCTAACACTCATCCACCTAAGGCAACAAATTTTTTCAACTTTTTTTTGGTATCTGCATGGGTACTCCTTACATTTACCTTGTTTTAGCTGAGACTTGTGGATGCTTGACAGCCTGATCAAAATATAACTTAAATGCACAAAAATGGGGCAGCTCAGGAATAGTAAACATGATATTTGTTTAAAAAAAAAAATGAACTTTTTCTGTGCCTGCCTGTATCACATTCAGCATTCAGACTGTTACATATCCAGAAGTTTAAAAAATTACTGTAGCATGTGAGTAGTTACCAACAAACCCAGAGAAGTGTATAAGGTCCTGACAATCTGTCTGCCTGGCACAAAAAGAGGACACTCCAGTGCTTCTTTTCTCTTTATTTTCCTAAACTGTCTGTGCTGTTAGGAGGTTTGTCGAAGACATTCAGAATTCGATAAATGAATTTGTATGCAAATTAAAAACAGAAGAAGAAAACGATGCGTAGAGGACTCTTTCTAACTTATTCACAGCATTGCCTGGTCCCTCTCTAGGGGTAAAATAGTGAAAACAAAGAGCAACTGGAGTTCCTCGTGCCCCCTTGCTCAACCCCTCTCACTGCCAGTTTGAGGAGGCTGTTCTTTTGCTTCACGATGCCTCAATTTGCATTCCTGTAAACACAGCTAGAAACAGGGTTAGGGCACGGCAATTCAGTGCAGCCACCACATCATGACAATGATTTTGCGCAGAAGTTAGGAGGAGTATCTCTGGTTCCTCTTACATTCTCAGGAGTGTGGTAGAAGTCTGCTTTGGGAAAGCAAGCGCAAGCAGCAGCTTGCTAGTACAGTATGTGTTATCATAGAAGCATAGAACTGTTAGTGATGGAAGGGACCTTAAAGATCATTGAGTTCCAACCCCCCTGCCATGGGCAGGGACACCTCCCACCAGCCCAGGTTGCTCCAAGCCCCGTCCAACCTGGCCTTGAACACCTCCAGGGATGGGGCAGCCACAGCTTCTCTGGGCAACCTGCGCCAGCGGCTCACCTCCCTCAGAGTAAAGAATTTCTTCCTAATTTCTCATCTAAATCTCCCCTCTTTCAGTTCAAAACCATTCCCCCTTCATCCTACTGCTCCACTCCCTGATCGAGAGTCCCTCCCCAGCTTTCCTGTAGCCCCTTTAGGCACTGGAAGGGGCTCTAAGGTCTCCCTGGAGCCTTCTCTTCTCCAGGCTGAACAGCCCCAACTCTCCCAGCCTGTCCTCCCAGCAGAGGTGCTTCAGCCCTCGTAGCATCTTCATGGCCTCCTCTGGACTCGCTCCAATGGGTCCATGTCCTTCTTATGTTGCGGGTTCCAGAACTGGACGCAGTACTGCAGATGGGGTCTTAAGAGAGTGGAGTAGAGGGGCAGAATCCCCTCCCTCGCCCTGCTGGCCATGCTGCTTTTGATGCAGCCCAGGATGTGGTTGGCTTTCTGGGTTGTCAGTGTGCATTGCTGGCTCATGTTGAGTTTCTCATCAACTGACACCCCCAAGTCCTTCTCTTCAGGGCTGCTCTCAATCCATCCTTCGCCCAACCTGTATTTGTGCATGGGATTGCCCCGACCCAGATGTAGAACCTTACACTTGGCCATGTTGAACTTCATGAGTTTCGCATGAGCCCACCTCTCCAACCTGTCCAGGTCCCTCTGGATGGCATCCCTTCCCTCCAGCGATTCTACCTTGCCACACAGCTTGGTGTCATCAGCAAATTTGCTGAGGGTGCTTTTGATCCCACTGTCCATGTTGGCGACAAAGATGTCGAGCAGCACGGGTCCCACTACCGAGCCTGGAGGAACACCACTCATCACCGATCGCCACTTGGATATCAAGCTGTTGACCACAACTCTTTGAGTGCGACCATCCAGCCAATTCATTATCACCAAGTGATCCATCAGTCATATCCATGTCTCTTTAATAGAGTCAAGGATGCCGTGAGGGATGTGTTGGCTGGGTTGCATCTGTCCCAGGTAAGCTGAATTACATGTGACGTTCTGGTTCTGCATGTGAATTCCAGAGAATCTTGAGATTTATTGCACATTAAAATTCACAGACTTTTCTCAGAGCTACCGTTTGAGTGTGACTGCAGACTAAGGAAGGTATGCCTTCTTAGATGACAAGTGGATTGCTTTCTTCATTCTCACATTTCTTAGCTTTTTGCACAACTAGAAGTACACAACATGTCCTTTCACTATAGCTAGTGCTGGTTTCTGCCTTAATCTCTCAAACTCTAAAAAATGGATTTATCAGGGTGTGCCTAGTTTTCTGTACCTTAGTCCTACATCAGAATCGCTTGTGAGAATACTATATATTATAACTAAATTTAAGAAAACAAAAATTTCACCTCTGATTTCATCTTAAAAGCATCAACTAGGAAGTATCCAATATATAGCGGGCATTTGAAATATGGAAAAAATAATACAAGTGCCATTTTACAGAAGAGTTTAGAGCAGCATATGACTGGCGTTAATTTCAACTTCTAAGTTCTTGAAAATGAAAACAATGCCTGATAATTGTGATTGTTCCCAGTTACCTGTGTGAGTAGGTGCTGCAGCAATAGCAGCTAATGTGTAAAATAAATTGCTATAGAATTCAGAGTTGATAAGAGTTTCTAGCAGCCTGTGGCTTTCACATAATTTGTTCTTCATCTGCAGGTCCCTGTGCATAACACTGCAGACCTCTGCTGCTATATGTGCAATGGCAGGGGCCCCATGTGAAACCACAGTATTTGCTGAAGGAATTCTTTCTGCCTCCGTAACATTTTGCCTCTGAAATTGCATAAAATAAGCCAGTAAAAACCAACTCCGCTTATAGGATTTGTAAAAACCACATCACTGATGATTGTTGCACCAGCAAAAGCCTGTGCTAAGTCACTTACCCTCTGAGCAGAGCTTTGTAGAGTAGACCAATGCCTTTCTTCTACCCAGAACATACTTTATACTTGTTTGTAAATAGATTTGTAGAAGCATAATTGATCACTCACCTTATTTTTTATTCTCTCTCAATATGGCTTAAAGGTGCGATACCACAATTATTTTTTTCTACAAATTTTCTTTCTGGAAATATATTTACTGAATTTAGAACACACAGAACTGCACTAGGGTGCTGAAATATTGTTAAGCTAGGTTTGTTTAGTGGGAAGTATAAAGCGGTGTGAATATTCTCAAGGTTGTAGGCTTAAGAAATCCAAAAGCCTGAGGCAGCGCCTTAAGGTGAATGTCTCTGTGGGCCAGAAACAAATGAAGTCTACTGATACTTTGGTGAAAGCTGTCATTTCCCCGACTCCATGAGTTGTTCAGAGTTCTCTTCAAAGTTTTATAGTTATTCGATACAACCAGGGGTTCACGCAAGTTCTCTGTCATCCAAAGAACACAGTTAATGGTTGTAAATGTCTATTTTGAACGATCTCCAGTACAACAGCTCTTGAAAACAGCACTTGTAGTACAGTGAGTAAAACAGAAGAAGCCAGTCTTCAAGAGGGACTTTAGTATGTTAAAAATACAAACCAAGACTGGCTTATACCTGAAAAATGCAAATTTCTCAGCATGTTTTTTAGTTTTATGTGCATTCTGATGCATTTTGTTACAAGCAAAGTGTCTTCTTGTTTCATCGCTATGTACCAGCACAGTCGTTCATGTAATTTCCAAAGTTGACTCATTCTCCTTTGATGGATATAAATTTGATGCAGCCAAGCATGCACCTATATTTAGATGAAGCTGTAAAAAATTAACACCCCCTTTCCTCTGAATGTAAGATATGGTATATTTTCCAGGAAGGCATCCAAGACAGTGTTATTCACAAAGGACTGTGAACTCNTTTAGTTTTATGTGCATTCTGATGCATTTTGTTACAAGCAAAGTATCTTCTTGTTTCATCGCTATGTACCAGCACAGTCGTTCATGTAATTTCCAAAGTTCTCCTTTGATGGATATTAAATTTGATGCAGCCAAGCATGCACCTATATTTAGATGAAGCTGTAAAAAATTAACACCCCCTTTCCTCTGAATGTAAGATATGGTATATTTTCCAGGAAGGCATCCAAGACAGTGTTATTCACAAAGGACTGTGAACTCAAACAATGTAGAATTGTCATATAACCCAGCGGTATTTTTATTGGCTGTGCTGAACTGTGCAGGCCATATCTGGAGTTCCCAGTTTAAACTCTGTAATGGCTTCATTTCTGGTTTCAGCACTGTTGTTCAGACCGATCTTTCAAAAATATAGGCTCTACCTAATAAGGAGGTTTGGTGAATTTGTCTATCATCACAGCATGAAGGTACTTACCCGTTTTTTCTATACTCTACCCAGGTATTCTTTAGCACAAACCAGACTGAACAAGTGTATTTCTTGGTTCAGAATTTCAAAGTCAGTCTTCTCAAGACAATCCTATCTTCTCTGATGTCTGGATCAATTTTCTTTTTTGTAGACTTTTCTGTTCACGTGAATAAGTATTTTTTTTTATTTGAATATTGTTTCAACCTCAGCAGAAAAAACTGCTGACTACCACTATCAAGAATGTGAGGCCAGGGTTAACTGATGCGATAGAAAGTAGAAGAGAGAGGTTTTAACTTGCTTGGGCTGAGGGGGTCTAGAAATTAAGACTAGCATTTCCTGATGCAGCACCCTGACAAGCTGAATACTCCAACTGGGCAAAAAAAAGCATTTTCAGTTTCAAAATATATGAAGGGTTCAAATATATATTTTATATGCTCCCTAACTGTACTTGGGAAGAGTAGTCTGTATTCATCTCTACCTTATATGTTTGAAATCTGCCTAACCTCAGTATATATAATTCAAGAATATTTGTTAAGATATTAAACTTCTGTCCAGAAAACAGGAGGTGTCCAAAATTGTGACTGTCATCTACTAATAGCACTGTAGAAGAGACAGAAATCTGCACGTGTGAGGTCTCAAAGAAGTTACCTGTGGGAATTAATATCTGGTGACAGATTAAGCCACTTCTGGATTTTTGGTGTGTGCTTCTGAAACACCTGGTAGCAGACACAGATTGACACAGGGTAAAGGCGTGTTACACTGAGTCTCTGATTTGACCTTTATGTCTTGCGTTCTTGGTGGGGCTTGATATTAATGTCTGGGTTTGGGATTTAAGAGGGTGTGAATGTGTCTTGAATACCCGTCATGAATTCGGAAGTAACTATAAAATGGTACGTGATGTAGAAAGAGATTTATACCTCTACATAACCTCAGGTGCCACCGTTGACGTACAACTACACAAAGTCACCTGCAGTGATTTATGCACAGCTTCCTTGCTTGCAAGTCATGTGTAAGGCACCAGCAGTGGGTCTGTGTGTCTGAGGCAGTGACCTGCAGCAGCCTTGAGCTTCAGCTTCCCTTCAGGGGTGCGAGGTGTGGGGAGAAGAAGGGCTCCCTCCTCCCATGGTCTATGTTCTGCCCAACAGGAGCAGAACTGACTGATATGACTGATTGGTATTTGTGATGAAAATACGTTTGTGTGTGTATATGTTTATGTGGAAGGTTGGCTTCTGATTTCCTGAAATTCTCCTTTTTCATAGAGAAACAGATAAATATGTAGAAAGAAATAAGATCCCCACCCCCTCCACCCCCCAAAAAAAACCAATATCCACTATGCTTTCTACCCAGTCATATAATTAATTCTAAAATAACAGCAGTCGTGTTATGTGTGGGTAAAACACATCATTGTGGACAAACACAATCACATATCTTTTTCTGTATAAACAGACTTTAGAATAAAGCTTGAGTTGTAAAGTCCCCTTGAAAAGGGACTATACTTTCAGAATACTTCATATGACTACGTATAAGTAAAGACAATTTTGAAAAAAAATCCTTACATTTTTACAGATTTTATGGAGCTCAGTCTGATTACAAATTAGTTACGATCGTGTGACTTAATTTCTGTGTATAGTGTTAAGATCAAAACCACTCAGGAAGAAGAAACATGTAGATGTTTGACAAGATACCAGGTAATGTCAAGATACACTCCTGTTCATTGAGAACTTAGAGTTTGGAAAAAAGTTAATGGAAAAAAAAATGTGTAACGCGCTACACTACACTACGTAGCACATATTGTTCTTGCTGCGCTTCATAAAGTATTTAAGTTTCATAGAGAGCTCCATTTATCATGGGTATTCTCCTCAGATGAATAGGAAAAAAATTGGAATTACTTTGGACAGATACGATCTTTTTGGAAACTTGAATGAGTATACTTGCCTACTGATTTTACTTGGGTTAATAGAGCCTGCTTTTCATCACGGTTTGTGATGTATTGTTTTTAGAAAACGTGACTGTGGTGTTCACAGTGGAAATCTTGCATTTGGGCAGCTGCTTATATCATCCCCCTGCACAGATCTGGGCAACAGGGAGCTGAGTAACACAGATTGTGCAGAAAATGGCTCTGTTCTGCCACTTTTCTTTTGGAAGAACGTCATTTGTTAACTTTGACTTCGCGTGGGAGCTCCAACAGGGCATGGGAATGAGTATGGTGTTTCCTGGTGAAACCTGGAAGTTTCGTTAAAGATTCCAGACTGTAAATCCTTCAGCTGAGTCAGCATTAACTCCGAGCGCGATTAGATCCCCCAAGATAAATCTTTCATCCTCTTCTTGCGCTGAATGTGGAAGTGCTCTCCTTAATTAAGCCATGACTGTCGAAATGCTCTGTGGTTGAGGCATCACTTGTAATTGGGCTGTTCCTGCTCTCTAAACACACCGGAATTAATCAAATGTGCTCTGTTACCTTTGGGGACAGGGATGTCTGTTCGGTAATAGCCTATTTCCGTAAGGTCTTTAATCTGCGTTAACAACTAACGAGACTAAAAAACTAACCAATTCGCTGATTCCATTTCGCAATAAACCACGGTCAGAACGAAAGATTTAAAGAAAAACGCTGTGATAATATAATACGTAAAAAGCCTCCAACCATCCGACTTTTGTAAACTCGTTTCTGTCGATGAAGGCGGCTCAGGGAGAAGAGCAGAGGTCAGCTGAGATGCCAAGGCAGCCGAGAAATTGTCCTTGTGCTGAAGATTCAGATGGGTTATATAGCACTGCCTGATCCAAACTGGTAACTGCAAAATCAAGAACTCTTTGGCTCTTGTGGTTAGATGGTGGCTAAGGCACGTAGACCAAGGTAAGACCAAGATCACTAAATTAATATTTAGATTCAGAATGAGCAGTCCAGTTTCAGCAGTGGAATAGGGAATAAAAGATGGAAAACAAGGAGCTCATTTAAAGAATACCCAGAAAAACCCAGAGAAAACCAGGAAAGCAAAGGCAGGGAGAGGAGAATCACCTGTCAGAGGAGGTAAAAACCAAACCAAACCTTCTCCCATACAATTATCATATAATTGACTTGTTGTGAAAATTGCTAAGGTGTAATATCTGTCAGAGTAATAAATCGCTATATAGAAAATTTCTGCTTAAGAGAATATTAACATCACGCCAATCTCATTTTGATGTGTCTTATTACATCAAATACCATGACAAATTCCCTCATTAACTTCCCTGCTCTTTATCAAATTCTCCATTGGCAAAGTATTTACTGGTAATGCAACAAGTTCTCCAAGGACTGTCTTCAAATGAGTAATTTGGCTTCACAGTGTGTTACGTAGAATTAGTGAATTAGCAGAAAATCAATCTTAATCTAGATCGGATATGAAATACTCTGTTTGATCATGACTGGAAGCAACGAGCACTAGGATTACATCCAAGAACTGAATAGAATTATGGAACAGCCATGGCTGAATACTTTGAATAGTGAGGTAGGGAAGGACCAAGAATAGGAGTGGTGTAAATGACTGCTTTCTTTATTTTTGAGTGTGGATGTGAGACTCTCTTGGGGTAAAATGCCCTTAAGCAACCTTAATTCCAAAACTGACATGACCTTTGTATAGAATATAGTATGAGTTGCACAGAATATGTAAAAGTTTTAGTTTGTTTACGAACAAATTTAAATAACAAGCCAAGCTAATCTAATCAAAAATGTTCATTGGATTATTTAACCTCTTGGCTACTGTGCCACTTGTTATCTTAATACTCAATCTTATGCTTTGCAGTTTTGGAAAGTCTTTTCTTTCTCAGGGTTGTTTTTGGTTTTGTTTTTTATTGCAGTAAATGAAATATTTTGAAGGATTCTGCTAAAATCATTGATCTTTGCTGCCTGTTTCTCCTACAGCTGCATTTATAGTCATAATTACTTACAGGTAATTTACAAATAAAGTGGTAACGCTCAGCTAAATTAATCCTCAGTATCATATAAATTCTTTAACAGAGGTGAATTAAGTACAGATTTGTCATGCAGTGTATTTTTAAACAAGATTACAGGAGCTTATGTGTTATCTGGAATAAGAAAATATACGTTTTGGGTACATATTTTTCCCCAGATTTATGTTTTAATCTATGTTTTAATTTTCTAGAAAATAAACCAAAAAAGTGTGAAGAAGCATTCCCTATACTGCCTGTTCAAATACTAATTTTTTACTGTATTAAGGCATTGGCTTGGTTACAAAGGATTTGGGGAATCAGTGCCAGGCCAGAAGTGAACTCTTCACACAATGGTACCTTAGCTGAATATCGCCTGTGAAGATGTGCCCTGTTATCAATGTTACTGGTGTTTCACAAAACAGAGATATAGCCATAAAATAAAAAAGGGATTATTTAAAATTATATGCCTGTCTGGATTCTGTGTATTATCCTGACGTTTTCTTTGCAGCTAATAGTTATAGCAGCTGGTGAAAAAAAAGATTAATATTAGGAAAAACCTTGAAATACTTATAACTATTTTAGTAATCTGTTTAGAGCAGTGCCATAGCTGAGAAGCAGAAACAAATATTTTGGAGCTGAGAGGTTGTTAATATCTTAGGTCAGCTTTGCTGTTAAAAAATATTGCATTCTTAAGGGTCAATTCTGATAGATAATTGCTGCAAAATTCTTTGGAATGGTTCATGATTCGTAATAAGTAGATACCTAAATATACCTAATAATCTAATGTGCAGTTTAAGGTGTCTTGTACAAGATAAATATTTTGCGAAATGAGATTGGAGGAAATCAAAACAGTACATCAATAAACAAGTGAGCCAACTGGGAATGTGATGGTGATAAAAATGATTAAATTTTTAGGACCCGTATGAATTATTGAGAGTCGGTAAAATGAACATGACACTCATGAGGATGTTAAAGTTCAGGTTTAACTTGAAATGGTAAGTTTTCAAACTTCGGACTAAAAGTCAATGCAACGCATGCAACTATTCTCTTCTGAAGCTTCCTTTTGGATGCAGCTCTCCCGCTTTGTACCCTCCTCCTCACCTCTCCAGACAGGCAGTAACCACTGACACCTCTCCAGGAGGTTGAGAAAGCAGTTCCGTGGATTTCCCATACCGAAGAGCAGGATTCTGAAGGGCAGCAAAGAGGATAAGTGATTTGGGGCTCTTTTTCAGATGGGTATAGAAACGGTGTGGCAGAAAGGGGAGGGGAAAATAAGTGCTCCCATCCAGGGGCTTTACAAGCTACTTAACCCTGTAGCACTCAGAAGAGACTTATTTTTAAAACTCATTGTGAAGCGGTGGAGGATTAGTGATCTTCTCTGCAAACACAGAATTTTCCTGTAAAACTTTTTCATAGAATCATAGACTCATAGAATGGTTAGAGTTGGAAAGGACCTTGAAGATCATCGAGTTCCAACCCCCCTGCCATAGGCAGGGACACCTCCCACCACACCAGGCTGCCCAAGGCCACCTCCAGCCTGGCCTTGAACACCTCCAGGGATGGGGCCTCAACAACCTCTCTGGGCAACCTGGGACAGTGCCTCACCACCCTCACAGTGAAAAACTTCTTCCTCATGTTCAATCTAAACCTGCCCTCTTCCAGTTTGAAGCCATTCCCCCTCGTCCTATCACTCCATGTCCCAGTAAAAAGTCCTTCCCCAGTCCTTCCTGCCCTAATAAAAAGCCTTTCACTGCATCACACTTAACTCTATCTATTGCTTTTAAAGGATTTCACTCACTGGTTTTGACCTTATGAAATATCTTATTAGGGCAAATAATGGGGTTTTTTTGGCTTTCCATTACCTTTGTTAGTATTTCTTAACAAGTGACAAAATTTTGCTCTGAAAGACCTACATCTGATTGTTTTATTAGAACAATCCTGAGAGGTAACTTGATAATGAATATTTTTTTATTCGGGAAAAATGCTGTATACTACGGAGGCAGCCTCCTAAATGCAAGGTATAAATTAGGCATAAATTTTAACGGTGAAGGAGATCAGTCACTGGAGAAACAACAGAAGGAAATTAAGATTTTTGGGGTCTTTTGTTAAGAAGGGTAGATGGTTCTGTGGCTTTTCAAAGCTGCATTTCAGCCAAACAAAAGTTATTCGGGTCAATAATGAGATAACTGGTGGAAAGTTGATACCCTGAGTCATACAAAAAGCGAGGCTAGATTGAATGCTCCTATCAGTGCCATGAATAATGTATACCGGTATCAGGAAGTTTTTGCTTACGGCTTGCATACATTTCCTCTTTCACAATCATCTTTCATTGTGCTACAGCAGAACTACTTTTGTTACATTGAGTAGTATTTCTCTTACTATCAGAAGTACTAGAACTTATCCTTACTTTTCTGTCAAAATTATTTTTCATTGGAAAAACGCTGTTTCAGTATTTGGGGAGATTTTGAAGTTAGAAAAAAATTAAAAAACTTCAGTAAGTAAAGACTTCGGGTTTTGGTATTTTTTAGGAAATAAACCTCATTGGTTTTTTATTGGGGTTTTTCCTTCTTTTTTTTAATGTCAGAAAGAAATTTTAATTCTGTTCCTGTTTCACATAGTGCTCAAATCTGAATCCTGCTAATTATCGGCTGCATTCTTGGAATCTACAGGTTTGTTACGACTTAAATACAAAGCAATATTATAATTTGATCAGATGTGGTAGTGGAATCCTAACTCCCAAAACTAAGAAAATATCTAGAATTGCAGCTTTCATTTCTTAAGGGACGTTTCCTACCCATTTTGATCATATGTGGTAGTGGAATCCTAACTCCCAAAACTAAGAAAATATCTAGAATTGCAGCTTTCACTTCTTAAGGGATGTTTCCCACCCATCTGGCTCCAAAGAAAAACTTTAACATACACACTGAGCTGGTGGACTTTGAGCATTTCCATCCTGTGAGACCTTTTGAAATGTTAGATTTTATTTTTTCTGACTCCTTTCGCAGGGAGTTAGAGATATCTGAGTGTTCCCCCTGACTTAAGCTGTGGTTTTCAGGCTTTCCAACTCTTTCTGCTGCAGAGAGAAGAATTTAATGCTCTTAGTTCATAGCATGAATAAATCCTCGGTTTATACAGGCCACTGGAGATCCGGCTAAGTCCGAGAGAATTAAGATTTTTCAGTCTTGCTGCTGCAGAGATGAGGCCCGAGCCCTGACTAGAGACCGAGCTCCCAGGACCGCCTGGCAATCTGTATCCAGGCTTCATTTAGAAGGATAAATATGAGAACTGTAATTAGCCCATCAGGTACCCTGACTGGAAACAAGGGAATAGCTTAATGAAAATTCACCAAAAGTAATATTTGTGAAAATATCTCAGCGTTCATGTGCTTTCCCATGTCTCTGTATTTAATCAGAAAATTCTGGCCTCCTGATGCTTTCAGGTATGTATTCGGCAGTTTATATGGGTGACTCATGCCCTATTTCTCATTCTTATCAAACCTAAACTATTCTCAACGTTTGAAATAGGGCAGGATATGTTTGAGAGCAAAAGTATGAGCAGATACGCGCACACAAAAGCACAAATACACGTGCAGAAATACACACACGCATAAACGTATGTATGTGCACATACACATATATGTAAAATATTTACAAACATAAGGAAAATAAAACTGCAGAATTAGATCTAGGAGGAGGTGGGAGTGTAAATTCAAACTACAGATAGGGAGAGATTCACAGGTCGGACCTGAATTTAATGTAGAAAGAGAATTGAGGCCAGTGAATGTACTTAAGACGTGTGCGTGTTTTGTATATACAGGCTAATATCTTGTTTCTGGCGTACAGGCTGAGATTAAGAAATTCTTATGGGTGAAAAAGTTAACTTCTGGATCATCAGCTGATGATCAGCTTTGATATTGCACTGTTTTTAAAACTTCATTCTTGCTCAGAATGGATTTGTTTTGTTGTGTGGGTTTTTTTTGGTTGTGGGTTTGTTTTTTTTTTTAAAAAAAAAAGGTGAGGAAATAAATAAAAGTTAAAGGTTGAGGCAAGCTGGATAATTTCAAAGTGATTAAGAGAGTTAAATTCTCAGTACTCAAGTAGTACCCAAATCCAGAGAAGACATGCAATTCCAGTGATGTGGATACAAATCACCTACAGTTAGTTATGTCATTACATTAACATTTGCCGGCTGCATGTAAAAATAGTGGCAGTAACAAGAATAAATTACTTTATATCTCGTGCAATATAAAATCTAAGCAGTTATGTTCATGACTGTGTGTCATGGTTTGAAAGAATGAGGTTATTGTACCTTTAAACGTTATATATTTTCTACTAACTTTATAGGGAAAAAACCTACTTACAGGTCAGAATCAATGATGGCATATAATTTCTTTAAGTGTTCACAGAAGAATTAAATTGGTTACACTTTTTTCCTCATGCGGCTAACACAATAATTTAATAACAAATATGTGTTATCCGCTTCTCTTGTTTAAAGAAATGTGGGAAATTATTTTATTGACTAAGACTGGGCTTCAGCAAGTGTCCACAACCTTTCGCCTATATCCCTCTTCAAACATTTTGTTCCCGTCCCTCAGAAATCTCCATTTTGCTGCGTCGTGTTACTGCATCACTCACTGAATGGCTGAATTAGAGAATGTGTGTAGAGTAAATGGCTCTGCTGGGATCATCAACTGAGCAATTACATCAGAGTGCTGCATAAGGAGAAACTCGCCTTTGCCCTGATACACGAGCTGCGTGTAGTAATTCCTTACAGAATATTCTGAAAAAGAAAATGTCAAAAAAGATGTTTACTTCTTGATAGTTCACGCTGATGTATTTCTGGGTTTGTGGTTTTGGAAGCTGTTTGCTTTTTGGAGGTTTTTTTTTTCCTGTGATTTTTTTTTTCTGTGATTTTTTTTCTGTGATTTTTTTTCTGTGATTTTTTTTCTGTGATTTTTTTTCTGTGATTTTTTTTCTGTGATTTTTTTTCTGTGATTTTTTTTCTGTGATTTTTTTTCTGTGATTTTTTTTCTGTGATTTTTTTTCTGTGATTTTTTTTCTGTGATTTTTTTTCTGTGATTTTTTTTCTGTGATTTTTTTTCTGTGATTTTTTTTCTGTGATTTTTTTTCTGTGATTTTTTTTTTTAACTGCTCAGATTTAGCCACCATTTCATCTTCATTTATTTCTCAGTTATGTTGCATGAATAATCCAGTTATAACATCCAATAATCAATCAAGGTCTCTTTTCACACACGGTACTGAGTGTATTGTCTGTTCTGGTAATCATCTATGGTTTAGGTAATAACAGGGATTGGTCAATATGCAGAGTGCTCCGTGTGCAATATACTGTAAAAGGAGAACCTCAGAGCTGGTTTTGAGTAAACAAACAATGCCAACTCCAACTGGCCTCTGAAATCCATACAACTTAACCTATTTAGTATGAATTTACTAAGACGTTATATGTCTGTTATATGATTGGGCAGCAAGGTTAACTAAACATGCATGAACTTACCTTGAAATTGCCTAGCACTAAACAGTGAATAGGAAAAATAATTTTCATTTTCACTATTCATTGAACTATTTTACCAGCTCTCCTTTTAGAGCTCACAGCTCCTAATTTTGTAGTCATGGAAGCACATACTTGCTTCCTTTACTTACGTCTGATTTTATAGACTTCAAAATCTGATTGGCTTTTTGAGGTAATGATGACGTGATAATACAGAAGACTGAGGATTTAGGAGGTGACACAGAAGAACTGATATAGTATTATATGGCAAGTCAGCAGAACTGTCATTTTGGGATGAATTTGATAAAGTTGTTGATCAAAGTTCAGCAAAAACATAATGATATTAAAAGCTACTGCTATCTGCTAATGGTATTTAGTTTAAATGGTTAATAATGCAGTTAAAAAATGCCAGCGGTAATCTGTAGAACTGCAGATCAGGTCACCTTAATAAAGTCTACCTCACCTGTAGAAATAGAGGGCATCTGGTGAATGATTTCTTTTTTGTAGCCAGGTATGATTTCTGTAAATTAAGCTGCGTGTTTCAACTCTGAGAAATTTCTGTCTCTGGTGTACTGGAGAAAAAAAGGATAATTTGGGAACAAAGAAAATTCAGGCAAAGGAACAGAGCAGCTGAACACGTAATAAATGAAAGCTTGTCAATAATATAAGTTGGTTTGACTTGAGACCGAAGAGCAATATTTCCACCCATTTGGAGCAATGCTCTGCAGGTGGACGTTAAGAAGTAATCTTGGTTGAACTGAGCACACAGGGTTCTTTTCTGTTGACATCCGGTCTTTTAAAATTCAACGCACTGGTGAGAACATTGATACGCCGAACTGGAGATACATCTTTTATGCCTTTCTCAATCTGACAGAGGTCAAACCGTTCCTCTTCTCATAAAACTATCCTAGCTAGCAAATTACATCTAGAAGGGTAGCTAAGCAAGGTGGGTAGGCTCTGATGTTCTGCTTTCTGTTCGTCTTATAATAGTCATGTCGTTGTGAGACTATCAAGAAAATAAAGGCGAGAAATTAAGGTTCTTGCAGCTTAAATAAGAGAGTGCTGGAGGAAATATTCCTGTGAAACCTAATGATGATGTCTGAGGAAGAATGAATCTGGGTTTTCTGAACAGGAGATTTTAGTCTGAACTTCTCTTACTTTATTGCTTTTAGGTTAGATGGGGGAAAAAAAGATTAAGAAAATTTTTGATAACAGACTGTGTTTTCAACTATGATTTAGTGAAATCAGTCGAGAGCATTTCAAATGACCGTATTTGATCTTCCAACATATAGTCCAGATTAAGCCAAACTTAGACTGAAGAAACTCCTACCCTGAGGATGTACATGAGGCCTTTTTTTTTTAAGCGTGTTGCAAATTCTTCCTTTTGGGATAATTTTATACATGATCATTTAATCACCCATTTCTATCCAGTCATGTTAACAGATGGGAGAAAAGAAGTTGTTGAGCTTGAGGGTGTGCAGCTGAGCCAGTGGGTGAATGTCTGTTAGTGAATTAATTTTATCTACAGCTTAGAGGTGTTTTTTTAGAAATGTATGTCTAAAAGAATGAATGAGTGGTCATTAGAACAGAAGTGCCAAAATTTATATTTTCTTTGCTATCCTATATCAACTGAGAGCTGCTGAAACTCTGGTTCTCTTTCCCCTCCACTAAAAGAGTACAAAACTAATGTTTTCTGAAGGTAAGTGGAAAGCATCTCCAAAATTGAGCAGGTATTTTACACTGAGAAGAGAGAGGTTTTATTTCAATGATTGACAGAAATCCGTGTTCAAAAGTTGAGCAATTTGTCAATTTTATTATCTACAGAATGAGGATTAAAAATTGAAATGGTTAGTTGACTCAGATGTGTTAGTGCAGAACATCTGTTTTAACTAAATCCCTCAGAATTACCAATTTTCAACAGGTATAAGGGGATTGCTGTCAAATGGTCTTCTCAGAAATTGCTATATCTGATGCAAAGGGATTGCTCCAGAATGAGTGTTGATGAGAAACTTCGACGCAAAAGGCATTCTTTTAAAAATGCATTTAAAGGCATTCATTATGTGTGTTTAGGTTTTTTTTTTTAATTAAACCATTGTAGCAGAAATTATTTTCCANTTTTTTTTTTTTTAAATTTACCTACTCCCCGTGTCATTGTCCCTTTGTATTGAGAAGCACATTGCAAAATATTTAATTGATACTGAAAGGTCACGTAAAGTCTTTCAGAAGCTGAGATTCTGAATAAAGACATCTTTCTGAATAAAATGTTAGAAGTTTTAGCTTTATTTAAGTTTTTAGAATTCAGAAATGTAATTAATTAGAATGATGACACACATGAAAAGTACTTTTGAACTTGTTTTAAGCTACATGAGAACTAATTATTTTCTGCTTTTATCTACGCCACTCTCCTGTGGTCATGAGTTCTTGATTCAATCTTTCTACAAGCACAAGCATTTTGATGGGGGTTGGACTAGCTGATCTCCAGAGGTCCCTTCCAACCCTGACCATTCTGGGACCATCCAGTGAGCTTCTCTCAGCTGCAAAACAAAAAATAAATAAATAAAACGCAGTCCATGTGTCCCCTAGAAGGCAGAGTTAGTCTGTCTGTGATATTCCGAAGAACCTTGGGCAATGTGTGAACCTTGCCATTTCCTAGTGCCAGAAGGTCCTAATATAGCTCAAAACCAACACACAAATATAGAAGGCACTGTTTTTGGTTTTTTTTCTCAGGTCCTGGTGGTTGTGGAGCAGTAGCGCTGCTCTTATTCCATTTGTCTCATAGCAGTTCTTCCAATATTCAGTGTTTATTATCACTGAATGCCTTTTGTCTAAATTGTTTTCCTCCTTTTACTGAAGAACTTTTTCACCTGTTCTACGTTCTTATATATCCTATATCCCATCTATATTTTTCTGTCTTCCTGTTGTATTCTGTGATAAGAAAGGGAAAAGAATCTCACTGAATCCGTTTTACAGCCTTCTCTTCATCACAAACGTGAGGCGTTCAGCCCCAGAGCAGCTGTAATCTAGCTAATTTAATTTAATTAACAAAACAAAATTCTGCTACTGATCAAGGCCTGTGGTTGAGCTGTACTTTTGAAATTCTTGCTGCAATCCTTCCCAAAATAAGCGAAATAAAAGCTAAATGCTACTTAGCTAGGCAACCTGATCATAGCTCTGACTGCCACGTTTTCACGCACGTACCTCTTACTGTGTGGATTATGTACCAGTTGTAAAGGTAATTTCTTCGTGTGACCAAGCATATGGTGCAGCATCTGCAGACTGATCTCTGCTATGAACATCTTACAAGTGAGGACTTTCACACCTGCTCTGAAATCTTATTTTCTTTAATATGTTAAAGGCTGATTTTACTGCCAGTCCCTTCCATTTAATACCGTGTCTTATTATGGTTTGTTAAAACAAATGTTGATAGGTATTTATTTTGGTGCCCTCTCTGGAAATACTGCTGCTAATGCAAGGTACTGCAGAGCTGTAGCAAGAGATGTAGTATAAAGCTCATGGCTATGCAAAAACAAGCTATCCAATTTAATATTGTTATAAAAAGTATTACTTGTCTCTTATTTTCAGTCGCAATTTTAATGGGATGAAAAGATTTACTCATTTTTAATACATTATGTATCACAGGCTTTAATCCATGCAGTAATCCTTGTAAATACTAAAAATGCGAAGAGGATAGGAGATCATAGAATCACAGAATGGTTTAGGTTGGAAAGGACCTTGAAGATCATCGAGTTCCAACCCCCCTGCCATAGGCAGGGACACCTCCCACCACACCAGGCTGCCCAAGGCCACCTCCAGCCTGGCCTTGAACACCTCCAGGGATGGGGCCTCAACAACCTCTCGGGGCAACCTGGGACAGTGCCTCACCACCCTCAAAGTCAAAAACTTCTTCCTCATGTTCAATCTAAACCTGCCCTCTTCCAGTTTGCAGCCATTCCCCCTCGTCCTATCACTCCATGGCCCAGTAAAAAGTCCTTCCCCAGCTCTCCTGGAGCCCCTTTAGGGACTGGAAGGCCGCAATAAGATCTCCCCGGAGCCTTCTCTTCTCCGGGCTGAACAGCCCCAACTCTTTCAGCCTCTCCTCATAGGAGAGGTGCTCCAGCCCTCGGATCATCCTCGTGGCCCTCCTCTGGACATGCTCCAGCAGGTCCATGTCCTTCTTCTGTTGGGGACTCCAGAGCTGGATGCAGTACTCCAGGTGGGGTCTCACGAGAGTGGAGCAGATGGGCAGAATCTTCTCCCTCGCTCTGCTGGCCACACTTCATCTGATGCAGCCCAGGATGGGGTTGGCCTTCTGGGCTGCGATGGCACATTGCTGGCTCATGGTGAGCAGATAAGCGATAGAGATCTAGAGTTGTTGCTCCTCTGACACGAGTCATTGGGAGAAGGCAGAAGAAACTATTTCAGCATTTGGTTTGCCTTTTTACTCAGAAGTCCTCTGCTGGAACTCTAGTGAAATGGGAAAAAGCTTTACATGTTAGCAAGTGTTATTATCAACGTTATAGTAGAAAATCAGACTTGATTTTACAGAAAGGAGATACTGGTAATGAAATTTCATTAAACTTCTAGTAATGTGAACACTGAGCGGATTGCTTCAAATCCATAAAGCTTCATAATTTACATTTAAACAATTGAAATCACCCAAACTAAAAATGTCATACATCTTTTGAAGTAGTTAGTAGAGATAGATTGTTGGGTTATTTTTTATATAAAAATGCTGTATTTTTTTAAGAAAAAAGGATCAATTACATATCTTTCTATTTAATTAAAAAAAAATTCTAAAATATATTTTTTTTTAATTAGAAACAGATTTCCTCCCACTACAAGAACATTCTAGGTTACGCGAAAATAGGAGGATAATCACTCGGTTGTGGGTTTCCTTTACCTATCTGTAATACCGTGTTCATCCCAATTCTTCTCCTTCCTCCGTTGCCTCTTACACTCCTTGATATAAGCTCCATGCTCTGTCTGCAGCTTATACATATGAAAATGTGTTCAGCCTTCTGACTTACATTATTTACTAGAAAAGATAGAAACTACCGAATGTTTTTGGAGTTTCTCTGTTGCTCGCTGCACAGCGGAGATTCCCTGGTTTACTGTTTTTGCCAATGCCTTGTTGGCAGACTGACCTCAACTAACGATGCTTTACAGTCATCTAAGCCATTTGCAGCCACTCTTAGAAGGACTTAATAGTATGGAAGGATATTTTTTTCTAAAAAGCCTTGTTCAATGGTTATATATATATAATCATTGAATATATATATATATATATAAAAAAAAGGGGTGAGGATGAAATGACTACAGGAACAATTGCTTATGTCTTTATTCAAAAAGAATAAAAAATATTTATTTTACATACTGCATTTTTAAAGTAGGTTTGCACCTATAAAAAGGAGTAAGCTGAGAATTGTAACAAGAAAAATCTGTTTACAGCATAAAATGCTGCTAACATTTTCTGAGGTCATATGGTTTTAAATCTTTACAGCTTTATTTCTTCATTTATTACAGCGTGAAATCTTGTGCCAGAAAAGAGAATATGATTAGGAAGTTGGATAGCTCTGGTTTTTTTACAGTAAGATTATGAAAGTGTTACATTTTAGGTATAGCAGAGAGCTGCTTCTGACATATGTAACTTCCTGGCTCTTCACCAGAGGAAAATTGTTTCTAGTTGAAATGATCAACCGTACTGAACCTAATGTACCTTGAGAGTTAGTTATGAAAGTCAGTGATTTAAAGGCCGTTCAGCCATAAACTAATGGTTTCTACAGTGGGATGATAGAAGCATTGATACAGAAATCACTGAGAGGGAGCAGAGGAAATATGTGCATATAGAAAAACATTTCAAAACCTGCTGGCCAGCCATGATTTTATTTTTTTTTCTGGCTTCTCAGCTGTTGTTTCATTTGTTTTCAGTTCAACCGTTATGCTTAAAGACGTACAAGCAGATTCTCTACTTGAGCTAGAAGATGTTCTGAAGAACTTTTCAAGGTGATAGGATTAAAAATATTTATTTTTTTTAGGAAAAGTAAGGAAGTGCTTCTCTAAGGAGAGAAGAGTGTCTTCTGGGTAGCAGTGAACAGTTGGCCTACCTTTTTTTAGAGGGACTCACTTTTATCTGTAATCTCCCGTTTCTTTCTTGTTCATTTACAATGTGATCAAAAGCATCCTATGGAGGTGATAGGTACCACCTGTATAGTTCCAAATAAAAGAAAACAGGGAGAAAACTGTATGTTCTTATTGTTTACAGAGAATGTTAAAAAAGAGTGTCTTTTCTTTGGAACTGTGCTTACCCAGTTTCACTAACATCAGCCTTTGAATTTAATTGTTGCTTAGAGGTGCTTGATGGGACTTCAGAATATTTTCACATTCTTGGACATTCAGGATGTGAATTTTCAGTGTAAAATTTCACTCTACTAATTGGAATGCTCTTCATTTATCGGTTATGATTTCTTCCTGGAAATCTACTAAAGCCTAACTAGACTTAAACAGTAACTGACATTTAAAAGTAGCTGTAATTTGTTTTATTTCACTTGTGACAGGTAAGTTAATGGTACTTTTGTTCCTTTTGGGTGCATCAGGCTCAGAAAGCTCAATTATTCCTTAGCTCTGATGAATGTAGAGATCTTACTTATTGCTTCAGTGCCATCTCTTCCTATATCCTCTTTCCTTTCTCCGTTTTAAAGGTTTGAGGAACAGTAAAGAAATAACTGAAAACTTTATGGTCTTGTCACCAAAATTATTTTCTTAGCTTTCCTATTTGAAATATATCTTATTTTTAATTTAATCTTATATTCTAATCAATTCTTATCAATTCTAATTATCATCTATTCTAATCAAATCTTATATTCTAATGTAATAATTTAATCTAATGAGAAACTTTGCCATTAAGATCTAAGCATTGTTCACCTAATTATTAATGTCACCTAATTATCAATGTCAGTGGATCTTCATGCTATGAAGTTTAGTATAAGTCCTAATGTCATACTGAAATGAGTCTCACAAGGGCAGGAGGGCAGGATTATCATATGGAAAGTAAAGGTTAAGCGTCTAAGATAAATGCTAAATCAAGATCTTTGTGCATAGGGGAGATCCCCGCCAAAATTGTCTTCTGTGAATGTGGCTAAACTGGAAGAAGCGGGATGGGATCTGCATCTTGGCCATTGTCCCCTGCTTTCCCTCGTGCCTACCTGCATGAGTAGAGAGGAGTGGGACAGTGGTGTGCTTCCATAAATTCCCCAGTTTCATTATCTGGGAATAAGAACTGCAGATTGCACTCTTCTCTGAGTTTAGATACAAGTAAATACTAAATTCTCTGAGTTTAGATACAACGCTTGTCCCAGCAAAATAAAAGGATAATTTCTGAAGGACGTCTTGGAGAGCAATATCTATTTTTCCATGGTCCCCCAAAGAAATCAAAATGTATTCACATGTTTAAGCGGGAGCATAGAAGTGTAACACAGTGCCTCGGAGTAGCACTGAGTGAGAATAGGTGGCTTAAGTATCCCTTGTAGGAACAAGTGTGATGGTTCACAACGGTGCAAGGCCTTTTTGTAGTTCACAGTACAGTATCCAACAGCAGCGCGATGCTCTGTTTCTGTTTATTGACCCTGTTGCCGACAGCGTGAAAATTACTCCTAATCTGGGCAAAACACAATTTAATATAAGAAGAAAAAGAAAGCTACAAATTGTTTTTATAAGAAAGGGAAAAAATCATACCTAATCATTCATATATCTGTGTAATGCATTAGATAACATAATAGCATCTATGACAGAGTGACTACAAAGCTACAGGTAAAATGACCAGCAAATCCTAAAAGGCTAATGTTACCTTTATTTTTCTAACTTTTTAGTCTCTCTATAGGCAAAGTCAACATAATCAAAATAATCTGTCTCATCAGATGGAGAAATATAATCCTTAAAAGCAATGAAATCACGTTGTTAGTATTTCAAAAGAGCTACCACTGTTTGTTTATCAGAGCTTGATTTGCTGCAGCCTTGGGTTTCTCTGAAAGCTTTTTTTTGCTGAACCCTCGAGCTAATCTTATCACGCAGGATGCAGAGACTGAAATATTTCTTTTGGAGTATAGGACGATCAGGCGTGGTGTCCTGGAGTCCCTGGTGGTGAGGGAAGAAAACAGAAGTTTTGGAAACTTATTTGAAAAGATCCTCTTAAGGAGCCTCAGGGACCCATAGACTATCCCTTGGGCCTAAAAAGATTTGAGGGAGCTTTGGGGAATCAGTTTGGGGGATTGCCAGGGAGAAAACACTGCAGGAAGGCAACCTTGGTCTCTAGGAAACAAGTTAATGGGCAGAGAGCAGCAAGGCTTTTTATGCTACGGGAAAGATCTGGAGGAGTGGGGCAGCTTAAAGCCTTCTAGATACAGGCTGGGGAGAAAGTCCATGGGTCACACAGTTGAGTAGAGCCATTGGTTCCAGGAGATTTGGGCACAGTGCAGTGGATTTCTGTAGTTAATAGACAAGAAAAGGCAACAGATTTCATACACCACAATTTTGGTTACAGAGCTACACAAGGATTTTAACTTCTAAAGAAAGCCAGAAAAATGTACCTATACGTTTCGTGGAGTACTTATGATGTTTATTATATTATTTATTAATGGCTTTAAACAGGAAGAGGGCAGGTTTAGACTGAACATGAGGAAGAAGTTTTTCACTTTGAGGGTGGTGAGGCACTGTCCCAGGTTGCCCAGAGAGGTTGTTGAGGCCCCATCCCTGGAGGTGTTCAAGGCCAGGCTGGAGGTGGCCTTGGGCAGCCTGGTGTGGTGGGAGGTGTCCCTGCCTATGGCAGGGGGGTTGGAACTCGATGGTCTTCAAGGTCCTTTCCAACCTAAACCATTCTATGATTCTATGATTATTCAAAAAACATGTGAACACATCTATGGATAGCTATTTTATTTTTTTTTAAATTATGCAATCCTATCCATATCAACTAGTATTCCTGCTGTACAAATTACACCTAACTAATCTGAAACTACTTTTGTTAAGTTAATTAACCGTGTGCTTAACTGAGCATTATATCAAAGGTTCAGTGATCAGGGCCAAAGAGCACCTATGCATATGTAAGCTGCTCTTGATATAAATACATAAAAATAATGAAAACCAATAAAATAATGAAAACTGATACAACAAGAAGCTCTGCTGAAGACTTACTTGCTAAAAAATCAGTTTATTTTTGTCAAAGGGTGAAAAAAAGAAAGTTCCAAGATCATGTGACACAGTGACTATTCAAAATCAAAGAGAAACTTGAGCTTTGTAAATTCACTGAAGTTTTAAATATGGGAAAAATTACAGGAACACCTATGAGCTAGAATTATGGGCACCTTTTTAAAGACTTCAGAAGTATTCTGAAGAAATGTATGGACCCCTTCATCTTCAAATAATAGATTTGTCTTTATTTTCTACGTATGCACATAGCATCCTGTCCCTGTTTTGGCTGGGGTAGAGCTAATTTTCTTACTAGCAACTGGTATAGAGCTATGTTTTGGATTTAGGATGAGAATAATGTTGATCTCACAGCGATATTTTTAGTTGTTGGTAAGCAGTCAAGGACTTTTTCAGCTTCCCATCGAAGGTGAGCGGGACCATAGACAGGACAACTGACCCAAGCTCGCCAAAGAAATATGCCGTACCATAGATGTCATGCTGAGTATATAAATGGGGGTTGGCTGGGAGGCGGGAATCTGGGATTGCTGCTTGGTGGGATACCGCTGGGTATCAGACAGTGGGAGGTGACCAGTTGAAGTGTGCATCGCTCATTTTGTATATTCTTTTTATTATTACTATAATAACATTTATTATTGTTGTTGTTATTAGTAGTAGTATTGTTATTATTAATTTTCTTTTCCTTTGCTGTCCTATTAAACTCTCTTTATCTCAACCCAAGAGTTTTACCTTTTTTTTTCTTTTTTTTTTTTT
>VUYV01000185.1:1349819-1373372 GCA_008711295.1 Anarhynchus alexandrinus | reverse complement strand
TCTTTTCTTTTCTTTTTACACATGTGAAGTGATCTGACCTCAATTCTGTGGTGCCACTTTGGTTTTGTGGTAGGTGGACAAACGCACTAGAGCCATTAAAACTAAATCAGTTAGTCAGAAATTAAATTAAATCCACAACTTAAGTTGCTTTCATGCATTATTGCTCTACTACAGCAGAGAAAATAAATATTTTTAAGTATTCTGTCTATGCTGATTTTAAATACTGTCACGTTTTGCGATACCTCTATTTCTTAACCTGTTTAAAGCAGTATTGTGTTTTCTGTGATACCCAAGTTGGCGTTATTAGATCCCTCCAATTTCTGTTTTTACAATGAAATATTTAAAAAGTTGTAGGGATCAATACAACACCTGGCAACTGTTGTGCGTTTGAAAACACAAACAGGATGTATTTGGTGCCCTGTCTGTGAAAGCAGCCAAACGCCATCTGCAGCGTGCAAAAATATTGGATTTTTCATCCATAGCAACAAGTTGCATGAGACACACGGGTTCTTTACAGCCCTCAAAGCGAAGAAAGGGGAAGAATTTGAAGAAGGCTGGGAATTTGCTGAACTGAGAGATGGAGTAATCTGTGTTTGCAAGTTTACATATTGCTTTGTTTTGCTATTATCTCTGGTTACATAGTAAACCAGAGGTAAGCACGGCAATCTCTTTTTTGACGATGTTTTATTAGGTTGTTATTTAATTACTCTATTTTATTAGCTGGGAAGAATATAATTACTGATAAGCAGGTGCAATGAACGGTCACGCTCGGACTGTGATCCTGTTTGTACACCCCACAGTAACGCAACCATAGCAGGAAAGATGCATCATAACTCATGTGCCTTGCCAAAAAGTGCCAACAGTCACACATTTTCCACTGATGAAGTATAATTTCTACAGTCTGTAATGGGGAATAACTAACCCGCACAACAGCAATCATGACACTTGAGTTTCAGAATGCATCAATAGCCAATTTTTTGCTATTTTGCTATATTTTGCTATACTCATTAAGCTTAGAAGGTCTCCGTGAAACTCTGGTTCCTCTCCACATTTCAAAAAGTCCGAGCTAAAAGCAGTGCAGGAGGGTACCGCGGGAATCTGCTGGATACCATTCAAATAATTTGGGATCCCATTCAGTTACAGCAAAGCACAAATAAGCCAGACAAAATCTGTGCACATATTTTGGAAAAAAAAACATTATTTCAGTTTTCAGTCAGAAATTACTTACTGGTAGGTATATCCAGATGTCGAACACATGGGTCTATCTGTAAAACAGACCATGAAGCAGGCAAAAAAAAAATAAAAAAGAAAAAGAAAAAAAAGGTGCTTACCCAGAAGACCACATGATGAAAACTGAATTTCTGGATTTTTTTTTTTCTATTGTCTGCAATTAAGTGATATGAATATACACTCCTAACACTGACAGTAATACTTACAAAATTAGAAAGTAGGCAGCGCTAAGAGTTCAAAAGACGGGATAAATTAGTCATGAGATTGGGAAAACTGATGCACAGAATGGTAATTTGTCAATAGAATGTTGGGATGGGTTTTATGTAGGCAGCAAGACAAAGAGAGATAAAACGTGGCCTGAAGCAGAATGCATGAAAAAAAAGAGAAAAGAAGAGCTTGAAAGGCAAGTATAAGATATTACATATTTTCTTACTCTCGATACTGTGGAATAAATGATATGATATTTGTTGCTACAACGTGAAATGAAGGCTGATGCATTTCTCCCCTCCATTGTATTTCTCTATCAGGACCACAAATCCATGCTTTGATACCAGTCTCATTCTATTAACTGCGTACATTTCATCCACAGCATCTGATCTAACAGGAAATTCACTTTAGCACCCTCTCACCATCTCCAAAGGCATCTTGTTTACAACGATTGCTCGGCAATATTTCTTTGAAAAGTGTGCATAGGTGGAGCAGACAATATTTGTGCCTGGTTAGAGTCTCCCAGTGAATTTTCACGCAGTGTGACTGCAATGTAGGTGCTTGTAAAAAACCATGAAGCCATGTCGTGCCCAGTCTATTGCCTGACATATTTTTTTTTTCTTATCTCCAAATAGGCTGCATCGCATACAGACACTTTCATTTGTGTTATCTGGTACCATACATTTCATTGCTTCCAGTTTTAGACTTTTAAATGAACCTTAGCATCAGATGCATCCTTTACCGAGCAAGAAAAAGGATTCTTTTTTTGACACTTGAAACTCCATTCTCCTATCTTCAGTGCAGACTTCAAGCATTATTCCCATCTTAAATAACCTTGGTCATTGCTACCGAAGCACAGACGGCTTACCTGAAATATTACACTAGATATATGGTGTTATGTATACACACACTATATTTTGTGGGTTTGATTATACATCCCAGGGTATTTTCCTGGTAAAATTAAGCAAAACCAATGAGATAAGAATTCATTTGCTAATATGTATACACAAATTACAGATACACACATAAGTTAATTATTGCTTCTCTTTGCAAATCAGTAGCAGGGAATTAACATGCAAATTTTCCATCTATCCACAGAATCACTGCATTTTTATTCAATTACTGAGTTTGCTATCTATAGTCAATGGTGTCTGTAAAGCAGTATTGCTCTTCGGTAAGCATTTCTCATCAGGCTCACTGAAAGAGACTTTTTCGTGGTTACTTGGAAGCAGAGGGAATTAGATCTATCAGCAGGAATGCTCACATCTGGATATTAAAAATACAAGTGCTCTCCTTTGGCTGTTCAAACACCAATGAGAGCTTTCCTTTCTGGTCTTATATTTTCATATAATGCCTTGTTCCTGTGAACTGCTTTTATTGCTTTGGAACAGCTAAACTTATGAATGCTTAGAAATACTTTTTTAAAATTATACTTTGAATTTCTATTTCTCATTTTCCTACGAGTAATTAATTTTGTCATTGTTGAAATTAAACAATTACTTATGATATGCTATGTGTCTTCTAATGTATTAAGATTTCTTACTTTGTCCGCTAGAAAGCCAGCGGGTGGGTTCTCTGTCTTCTAACAGGCAACAGACCTGCTCAAGAAGTGGATCAAAAAGAGATTTTGAGTGTTTTCACTGAGGATCCAATGTCAAACACTCGGCGTTATGAGTTGGTGAGGGTCTTCGCAGAGTTGTGTCTTACGGGGTGCCACATGTTAACGATGGCACTGACTAAAACGTGTTGTGAAACATCATGCTATTTCACTAAGATGCCCTTTTTCACTCTTTTTCATGAATCTCTGTATAATATTTGCCTTGCTGCCTGCATTTACACGTGGATGTTCAAAGTGGTGCTTTGCAAAGCCCTCTCTCCAATCCGAAAAGGCACTCAGTCCATCTGGGAAAGACTCTGCTTGTATTAGCCAGAGGGGAATCTCTTGCACAGTGTAATTCTCTTATTTGCTGATGATCTGCCTCTTGGTGTTGTGCGTATTCTTACTTGGGGTATTTTGACTTTCACGTCGCAGTTTTAGATAAGAAGGTCTGAGAATCTGAATTTGTTAAGAAATTTATGTTGTAGCAATTTCATGTGATGTTCTTAATAGGATAGGGAGCTGGGAACTGTCTTCTGTGTGTCTTTCCCTCCTCGACCTCACTAAAGCTTCTATATCACATTCAGACATTTGCTGAAAAGCCTGTTCAACTCATTTTGAGTTTGAATTTACCTAAAGTTTATCTCCATGATTGAAAACCAAAACAAGCCACCAAAACCCCCCCAGATAAAAAGGTAGTGTCTCCAGTGTACTGGCTTTGGCAGGGGTAGAGTTAATTTTCTTCGTGGTAGCTGGTATGGTGCTATGTTTTGGCTTTGTAACCAAAGCAGTGTTGATAACACCCCTGCGGTTTACCTGTCGGTGAGCAGGAATCGTACAGTGATGGGCTGGGGGGCAGCTCTCCTGTAGGCCCCCTTTAGGGACTGGAAGGCCACAAGAAGATCTCCCCGGAGCCTTCTCTTCTCCAGGCTGAACAGCCCCAACTCTTTCAGCCTCTCCTCATAGCAGAGGTGCTCCAGCCCTCAGATCGTCCTCGTGGCTCTCCTCTGGACACGCTCCAGCAGGTCCATGTCCTTCTTCTGTTGGGGACTCCAGAGCTGGAGGCAGTACTCCAGGTGGGGTCTCACGAGAGTGGAGCAGAGGGGCAGAATCCCCTCCCTCGCCCTGCTGGCCACACTTCTTCTGATGCAGCCCAGGATGCGGTTGGCCTTCTGGGCTGCGATGGCACATTGCTGGCTCATGGTGAGCTTCTCGTCAATCAGCACCCCCAGGTCCTTCTCCTCAGGGCTGCTCTCCAGCCATTCCCCGCCCAGCCTGGATTTGTGCTTAGAGATAAAGGCTGCCATCCTTTGTTGTCCTCCACCACCCCCTTTTGTCTGTTGGCGAGGATAGGTGTCTGCTGTTCGCTACGTGGTACCAACAAGTGTCCCAGCCCCAGCAATGGTGAGGTCTCCTTCATGCTGCCCCTCGTCCGCTGACAATGAGCTGTTGGATCAGCGCTTGCTTCCTGACTCTGGGAAAGAGGGAAACGTAAGCAGCAAAGTAAGTGACAGCTCATCATTCTTTTTTTTATGTTCTCCACATACTTAATTTTCTCTCTTGTACCTCTGCTTCGGTCCCAGAGATGGGAGCAATGTTGCCTTAGCTGCAGTTCCCAGGGTTGCACCCCAAACCCTTTAACCTACCTGTGTCATTGCATATGTGTGTGTAATTCCAGCCTTAAAATATTTCAGTAACGGTGGTGTAATTAAAATAATAATCACTGGTTTTACTTGTAAGAGAAATGACAGTCTAACTAAGGATTTATTTGAAAAGCAAACTGTGGGAAAACTCATGTACTTCGCTGTGAATCGTCAATTATGTTTAGTGCTGCTTTCACTACAATTAAGAGTTTCTTTTATTACCTGGGGGAGTATATATTTCTTGGTTGTTCTCAGAGGAAGCTGTCTTTGGAAAACTATAAAATGCTATTCACTGCATATATTTCTGATCCTTATCTTTATTTTAATTTGATTTTTTTTCCAAGGTCAGCCTGTGTGCCCTGAAATTGCTTTTTTAAACTCAGATTCTCACAGCTAGCTCAGCCTAAAAGCTAGAGACGAAATAATTGGGATTTCTGAGAGTCCGTGCAGAACCAAAGATGCAGTGTTTTCAGAGCTGGGCAACTAAAAAGCCCCGACTATTCTCAGTCTTTCATGGGACACTCCTAAACTAAGACCACGAGCTGCCTAGGACAGCCTGACACTCAAACAGAACAGATCCTCGTCTTTTTCCCCGCTCTGTTTTCTTCATGTCTCCATGAAGATGCTGCATCTGTCCATCTTCCATCTGCAACTTTTTCTGGCAGTGGATGTTCTCTCTCTTTCTTCTAAAGAGATGAGCAGAACTCACCTTACGCAGTTCTTTCAGCGTATCTAAAAAGAAGCTTCTACACAATATTTCATTATAAATTATTTTATAGAAAGACCCTTATTTGCAAGGGAGGCTGAGTCATGACCACATCTCTCGCCTGTTCCTAGAAGAGGCTTTTGCGTAGCCGGAGGACAGGACTTCAGCCAGGCTGCTGCAAGAGCCCAGCTCCGATGGAGCGGTGCCCAAACAGATGTGATATAGCCAAACCTTCCTCTTTTTTTCAGTTGCTTGCCTTGCTAGATGTGGTGTATATGGCACTGGATCTCTTGTGCATGTGTGCCATTAACAGCCGTGCCCGTGGGATTTCCAGCCACTGGCAATTCATCAGATCACCGCTTGTATGGAATTACCATTTGTCACCTGCACATCCTTTAGATGGTCACTCTAGAAGAGCGGAGATAAGTTATTATGGAAGAGAACCTGTAGAAAAGTTTGAAGTGTTTACTGGCTGAGTGAAGGTTACTCTGTTTAAATCTTGAAGCCATGCAAAAAGTTAGATTCGGGGCTTTTTGCAGACTGTTCCATTCTTCCTAACAGCTGTGACTTTCTGCTGCCATAAATATATTTATATATAATGTAGGCAGGATAAGCAAAATATCCATACCGAAGGGTGGACGTGAGAACTTAGATGTTGCGTGGTTCGGTTACAACAACAATTTGCTGCACTAAACCCACAGCACTTTGGAGTGCAGGTAAGTGGGTGATTCTTTTATTTCACTTTAGCTCAAAGAACTACAGAGGGTAAAGACCACAGAGAAGTATTTATAATTTTAAGAAAGCTAACATACTTGTAAGAGTTCCTCACACTATCAGAAAGATTCCTACCTGCTAGCCTTTAGCAACGATGATTCTTACTGTATTTTCTGGCTTTTGATTTTCACTTTTCTGTGGTTTACCTCTTGTAAACTGCAAGAATAGATGGTGATAAATGAACAATAATGTATTTCCTTCTCACAGATGCAATATTTGAGTGCAAACCAGCTGGCTGTGCTTGCGGTGGATTAACTGTATGGACAGAGAAATTCAAATAATGGTGTTAGCAGTAGTTCATAGAATCACAGAATCATAGAATGGTTTAGGTTGGAAAGGACCTTGAAGATCATCGAGGTCCAACCCCCCTGCCATAGGCAGGGACACCTCCCACCACACCAGGCTGCCCAAGGCCACCTCCAGCCTGGCCTTGAACACCTCCAGGGATGGGGCCTCAACAACCTCTCTGGGCAACCTGGGCCAGTGCCTCACCACCCTCAAAGGGAAAAACTTCTTCCTCATGTTCAATCTAAACCTGCCTTCTTCCAGTTTGAAGCCATTCCCCCTCGTCCTATCACTCCATGCCCCAGTAAAAAGTCCTTCCCCAGTGTTGTTGAATCCTTATTTCCTTATATTTGCTTTAGAATTTACATATTCTAGTTTCCCTGGCTTGGCTGTAGCTTTCAGCCCACTGGAGCTCAGTGTCCACAAAGCCTTTGGCTCTGAAATGCAGGTGAAAGCAGAAACTTTGGGGTTTTTTTGAAGCGGAATCTGTGAGTTAGGGAATCCTAGATATTTCCTATAGTACCACCCAAATTAAAGGCAATGCTACATTTGAGTTGTCTACTCCAGGGAAAATGCTGTCTTAAAATATACGAGCTCCTTGGCTTTTGGGTTAGTCGTCTTATTCTTCTGAGTGCCTCTCTCCAGCTGTGCATGCAAGGGCTGGGAAAATAACAGCCGAAGGGAGAGGATATTAATGAGAAAGAAAATGGAAATGAATGTGGAAATGTATTCCTGTTTACTAAATATCAGCATGTAGAAGCAAATGCCAAGCTTCCTTATTTGAAAATTAGATTTAGCTTTCTGTAAGCGATGCAGGTTAAGTTACTGTCACCTTGCAGCTGGCAGCCCGAAGGCTCTGCCAACAAGAACTTTATTCAGTTTTCCTTCCTCTTGGGTTACTTTGTCCACTTACAGTCACTCCAGTGGTGTCCTTTTGGGTTTTTTTACTGAAGTGTTTCAAACTCCTTCTAAAGGTCTAATCTAACTTTCAACAATAACAACATGAGGAGAAAATGCCTGGTCTATAAATACGTTTAAAAAAGGATGTCAACTAAATCTTAGCTGACATAGGCATATGTCTACTGCATTTATTCTGGCGTCTGCAAGTTAATTGTTAAATTTTTATAAGCGCGTTCATTTACTTATACAGCAGTACATCTTGTTGCTGTGTTTTCCAGAAAACAAACTGAAACTTACGGTGCATAACAGAATCTTATAGCCTGACAGCGTTTCTCCTCACTAAACTTAGTGAAGTATGTCCTAGCGAAGAGGCAGGAACTGCTTGCTTGCCTCCGTCCCTTAGTTTAAAATCAAAACAAAAAAAGCAATGTGTTCTGGTTCTTTTCTTCAATTAAAAACTGGGGGTTAAGTCATCTGTGCAGGAGGTATCACATCGCCTTTAACTGCCGCCACTGGTTACATCCAGAGGAGGAGAGACTTCACCCTGCGTTCAGCCCTGGGTTGGCAGCACTCCCAGCGATTCCTCTGGATGCTGGAACGGGAATGTTTATACAAGCATATGAAATGAAAACCTTACTCAAAAATGCATTCTGCAATACAGTGATGCTCTCGGAGAACAGCGCGTTGTATGGGCGAAACTCCCTCATTGGCTGAGCTCTCACTGTTCCTGGGGTGGCCATTTTAATACGCACCACTCTCGTTATAGCTGAAAGGGGAACCCAAAAGCAATGAGAAATAAAGATTCAACAAATGCAAATGTAGTCTATACTTTTCATACTATGTATTTTTCCATTTCTCTCATACACTATATTTGATATCTCTCTAAATTGATTTTTTTATACACAGTATTGTCTCCCATATGTGTTTTTCTGTTATGTTTGAAAGTATTAATTTTTTTTTTATAGCAGATAGAAATGTGTAAGAAACAAAAAAACCCCACCACCCACAACTACCTATGGATATACAAACCACTTGCACAGATCCTGAGTTTTTTCTGGTATTTGAATGGAATTTCCCGGAATTACAATTCATGCCCATTGCCTCTTGTCCTGTCACTGGACACCACTGAGAAGAGTCTGGCTCCAGCTTCTTTACTCCCCTCCACCAGATGTTTATACACATTGATAAGATTCCCCTGATCCTCCTCTTCTGGAGGATAGTCTCCCACCCAGTTGCTGCACTGAAATTTCTCTTTTGAGAACATCTTATACGTAAGTCAAGAATTTATCGTTAGTCTGGCTGAAACCTTAACAGTCTAACCAAAACCATTATTATTAGTCCAGTTGCAACATTGCTAGGACTTAGAGTTTTAAGGAAATAGAGTTAAAATGAATATACACAAACTTCTGAGTATCCACCTCTTTCTGTTACGCTTGCCTTCCTTCCTCTGCCTCGCCAAGTCCTGAGGTTGATGTCTTTGGGCTGGTGGTGGGCAGTGCTGTGGCAAGTCAGCGACATCTCAAGTTCTTTCCCAGAAGTAGGAGGTTGATGGGTTCTTCATCCACATGTGAGAACCCACTTGAAGTGGCTTCCACACGTTGCCGCCACGCTCTACACCTCACTCGTTCTTCCTTGGTTCACAGCTCCAGGAGGCACCCACGTTTGCTATCTATGGCATGTGTTACATACCGGTCTTTGTCCTCTTCGTTATCCCCACTGCTGTTTTTATTCATCTCCCACGGCTGCACCTCTTCAACAACCAGTAACTTTGTGCTGGTGAGTGGCATTGGTGAGTGTACAGCCCTGGTGCCTCTGGGAGCCTCCTGTGAGCGTATATTCAAGGCTCCTGCTGCAATCACATATCTCCACTTATATATGCTGTGCTTTGTGCTACAGTCGGGGCGATTTATTTTACACTTTTTACAACATTTACTATTTGCTATTACTAACCATCTCCTACAAACCCCCTATATAACAGCAGGTGTTATGCCACACACCTCTGCAAAGCTAAAAAGAAGCTAGAACAAATTTGGCCATGGCCACCAGCGCGTCAGCGGCTGCCACATGCCAAATCCCGGCTCCAGGCGGGCCGAGACAAGCCCGAAGTCTGACACATCCCGAGGCCTGTGTTGGTAGTTCAACAAGCCTGTGGCCAGAACAAGCAATATTTACTGGGTTACAAGGACACAAAAGCTTTCATAAAATACTTTCTGAAGCATGCATAGCTGTAAAAGAGGAAAATATGCAGTGTTTTGCTGTTTTTCTTGCTTTCTGCCATCTTGCCTTAGAGTTGCATTAATAAACCCACTTCTCACTTAATAACAAGGTTTGTAATAAAGTGGAAAAAGCCTTTCACGTCAGAAAGTGACATCACTTATTTCTTGGCTTTTGACCTTAGCAGAAATCTGATTGAAGTGTTGTGGATATCTCTGTGATGACTTCATTTGTGTTGCCGTCTTCTTTTTATTAAGCACGCTCTGTTTGTTAAACCAGACCTGTATTTAAACTTGCAAAATGCAATGGTGACCAGGTGTTTGTGCAGCTATGCTGCATCAGCCTTCACTTTTCTCCGTACTCTTTGTATTTCCTGCCTGTTAATTCCTTATCTACCCATGCTGTGCTCCTACCTTTTTAGTTGTCCGTCTGTGGTTTCCCAGATTATCTGTTTCTACAGCTGCAGTAAGCACTGAAAATGCCAAGTTAAACCATAAATAAATATACTATTTTTCTAGTTCTAAACGCTATTAAGCCTAGGAGTGCTCCTTTGCAATTTATAGTGTTAAGAGTTATTTTCCCTTTGGACTGTGTCTTACATGTTCTAAACAAATAGGGCACTTGGGAATTAAGCAAAACCATTTGGTTTCGGTAATCAAGCAAGAAAACCCTCCTATAGCAAGGATTTATTTGGTTCCTTGGGTTGTTTTTTTTTTCAGGGCCAGTGAAGTTTTTTTGGGACCTGAAGATGGGAGGAGATCTTACTGGAGGAGCGAAGCAAGTGAGTACTGACCCCCGGTATCAGAATGTGTCACGGTGTGCAGCTTAATTGGTACAATGGAGCGAACATAAATAGATTTACTCCCATTGAAGTAGGCTAAGTCATAAGGAAAATCAATACATAATTCTACCTGTGAAATTGTGCCATGGAATCAACATTTTGAAAGCATTTAAAATAAAAGGGAGCATTACCTTTGAAGTGGGTCCGTGGACATTTCAACTTGTAGTTGATTTTTATTGAATAAATATTTTATATAAGAAAAGCAATGGTAAGCAGTATCTCTTCCCAGGCCTTTAGAATGCTCAGCGTAAGACGCAGAATTAGCTACTGTTAGAGGTACTACTGAAGAACTTGTTTTCTGGCTTTGTCCAAACGAATCAGAAATTAGTTAGGGTTTTTCTTATCCTCTGGGTTTTTTTGGTAGAGTAACCAAATGACTATGGACCTG
Organism: Anarhynchus alexandrinus; assembly: GCA_008711295.1. Taxonomy (NCBI): domain Eukaryota; kingdom Metazoa; phylum Chordata; class Aves; order Charadriiformes; family Charadriidae; genus Anarhynchus; species Anarhynchus alexandrinus. The sequence continues at coordinate 1,362,587 of VUYV01000185.1, read as the reverse complement.
CTGGAGCGTGTCCAGAGGAGGGCCACGAGGATGATGCGAGGGCTGGAGCACCTCTCCTATGAGGAGAAGCTGAAAGAGTTGGGGCTGTTCAGCCTGGAGAAGAGAAGGCTCCGGGGAGATCTTCTTGCGGCCTTCCAGTCCCTAAAGGGGCTACAGGAGAGCTGGAGAAGGACTTTTTACTGGGGCATGGAGTGATAGGACGAGGGGGAATGGCTTCAAACTGGAAGAGGGCAGGTTTAGACTGAACATGAGGAAGAAGTTTTTCCCTTTGAGGGTGGTGAGGCACTGTCCCAGGTTGCCCAGAGAGGTTGTTGAGGCCCCATCCCTGGAGGTGTTCAAGGCCAGGCTGGACGTGGCCTTGGGCAGCCTGGTGTGGTGGGAGGTGTCCCTGCCTCTGGCAGGGGGGTTGGAACTCGATGATCTTCAAGGTCCCTTCCAACCTAAACCATTCTATGATTCTATGATTCTATGAAAATAATGGGGTTTTTTTGGCTTTTGCTTTGGCTATAGCAATCATTCTGGGTGATCTGGGCTTTTTTCCCCCATTATATTAGCTATTTAACGTACCCTTTGGACTTGTTTGGCTTTTGTACCCTTTTTTTAAGCATAATTTAAATTTAAATCACAGGGTACCCATGGCAAGCAGCATTTTAAAGGCTCAGGGGGCTCTGCCTTTGTGCTTCCTGCCATGGAACCCAGTTGTTAAAGTAGCTTTTGTTTCAAGTTACGGTTTTTTGTTCATTGCTTGTTTGAAGGAGACAAATTAATCATTGAGCATAACTATAAATAGAGGCAATATTGTGTACGTATTTTTTAATCTCTCTGCTGTACCTCAAACCTTGTTACTTGTCTTTAGTAACCTAGATCACATTTGTTTCCCTCTAATTACTTCATAGCTTATATCCCTCTTTCATTTGTATCTGCTGAGACGTTCTTCTTTTTCATTTCCTCTGTATGAAAAGGCATTTTTTTCTAACTTTTGATATAGGAGAAAGATTTTTCTCTTTTTATCTACTTCTTCATCTTGCTGAAAAAGCAGGGCTATTTTTCTCTTGCTGTATGAGGATGAAACTTAATTTCTCTTGCTTTCTGCTATTCCTGATGATAAATTTGTGTTTAATCCCGCAGGAGTGGAGGCAATATTTTGAGTAGAAGTATTTTAGGCAAATGAAGCAGTTCTCTGGAAGAGTCAATATGGTTCTCTGAGAGAGCTGTATCCCTCCCTGCCTCTGCAAACCATTTTTAATTATTTTTTTTTTTAAACAACATAGGCTGTTATACCAAAATCATCACTTGTACAATTTCCACATCTGATATCAGAGGATCTTTCCGTGAATAACGTTTTCTCCTCTGGGTCTCAGACACTGTGTGACCCTCTGTTTATACAGCAGCAACTAATCTGCAGCGAAAGGGTTGCAACGATGTAGAGAATAAGTGGAGGAATAACAGCTGTGTGGGAATTGGTTGCCTGGGAGTAGAAAACAGAACACAGTTACTAATGGGAAATTTAAGGCATATCTTACTATTTAATGCCCTAGCAAATACGGAAAAACTCAATAACTTTAAAGTGCTTATGTTGTAATGGCATTTAGCCAATGTTTGCAGATAGCAAATGATTATTTTACATGTAGGAAGACACCTGTTTTCCATCTGGACCTGCTGGAGCATGTCCAGAGGAGAGCCATGAGGATGCTCCGAGGGCTGGAGCACCTCTCCTATGAGGAGAGGCTGAAAGAGTTGGGGCTGTTCAGCCTGGAGAAGAGAAGGCTCCGGGGAGATCTTATTGCGGCCTTCCAGTCCCTAAAGGGGCTCCAGGAGAGCTGGGGAAGGACTTTTGACTGGGGCATGTAGTGACAGGACAAGGGGGAATGGCTTCAAACTGGAAGAGGGCAGGTTTAGATTGAACATGAGGAAGAAGTTTTTCCCTGTGAGGGTGGTGAGGCACTGTCCCAGGTTGCCCAGAGAGGTTGTTGAGGCCCCATCCCTGGAGGTGTTCAAGGCCAGGCTGGAGGTGGCCTTGGGCAGCCTGGTGTGGTGGGAGGTGTCCCTGCCTATGGCAGGGGGGTTGGAACTCGATGATCTTCAAGGTCCCTTCCAACCTAAACCATTCTATGATTCTATGATCTTTATTCTTGAGGCAGAAAGATTACAGGAAACAGAAAACGGAGCAGAATCTCTCTTGTCTTCCTTTTTGTACCCAAATACAGAAACAAACCGGGGACAAAATTTTGCTGAGGCAGTATATTTCAAGCCTGGATACATGCGATGTCTGCACCATTCATTGTGGTGTATGGAAACCATCCTCTGTGAAGACGTGGGGATTAGATGCTGATTAGTATATTTAGTACAGCTTCAGGTCAAGATAAGGGTCTAGGGAAAGCATTCTCATTCTACCTTCATCACAAAACATTTTATGACTATTTTTAGGCTGCTGTTCTATTAACCCCATGTTACTATGAAAGCACATATGCTTGCAACAGTTTCCTCCGTAATATCCACCTTGATGCACGATCGCTGCTATTTAACACCGCAGGGAGGCGTTTCTCGAGTTGTCTCATTATTTAACTATTCAAATACTAACAAATGTACATCATTTTTGGGGGGATCTTGCCAACCTATTACATATTACATCTCTCTGTAGAGAGGTTGGTGCTGGTCTCTTCTCACAGGTAATTAATGACAGAACAAGGGGGAACGGCTTCAAGCTCCAACAGGGCAGATTTAGACTGAACATTAGGAAAGAATTTTTCCCAGAAAGAGTGGTCGGGCACTGGAATAGGCTGCCCAGGGAGGGGGTTGAGTCACCATCCCTGGATGTGTTTAAGAGCCGTTTGGATGTGGTGTTGGGGGATATGGNTGTTGGGGGATATGGTGTAGGGGAGAACTTTGTAGAGTAGGGCAGATGGTTGGACTCGATGATCCCAAGGGTCTCTTCCAACCTAGACAATTCTATGATTCTATGATTAGGGGAAAAATAAGTAGAGACTCAAAAAAAAACCCCAAAAAACAACAAGAGGATTGCAGACCTTCATGTCCCATCTATAAAAAAATGCTCTCCTAACAGCAATTTAATGCTGGAAAGACATGCTGGGGTCTGTAGCTCTTTTAATACATTTGTGTTACTTGGGAATGTTATTTTAATGCTAGTTATTTAAGTAATTTTTTAGGGGAAAAAATAAAGTCAACACCGAATGTGGGAGAGAAGAGAGTTGTGTCTCTACCTCTGTACTGGACTGTAACTTTGAGGAGTAGAGAATGAAAAATAAAAAGGGTTCTAACCTAAGAGNACTGTAACTTTGAGGAGTAGAGAATGAAAAAGGAAAGAAAAAGGGTCCTAACTTAAGAACAATCAAAATTTAGTATTCTATAACCATATGTAAATATTCATATGGACTGTTTCTACCAAGCAAAACAAGTTTTCTTTCTGTCCTGAACTGTTAAGGAGAAGAAAGGAACCCCCCTGCCGTGTGATGGGGCAGAGTAGGGGGCACCTGGAATGGACACAGCACCGTCAAGGCGGCCTTCACCTCAGAGCATGAAGCTCCTACACAAGAAGTTTATTTTAGGAAAAAACAGCATATGAGGGAGAACGGGGTGGTGAGGCTTTGGAAGAAAAATGATACACACAAGAGTGGCAGAAGCGTGTGATGGTGTAGCTGTTCGATGGCTCTGGCTGCAAAATGTAGTTTGATAGGTGGTGAAAGTACTGAGGCAGGAGCCACTTCTGGAACGAGTCAGTCCCTGTACCCGGACAGCGTGTTGGGGCAGTCGACCAAAATACTTCAGTTTCCTGGAACCGACAGACATTTATAAACAAACTGACTGCCACTGGGAGGCTCAAAGACAGCACTCAGCCCCGTGTCTCGCTACGGAGCCTTTATTAGGTCAGAAACTGTGACTCTTCAAGGCAGGAAGGGCACAGGCAATGACTAAATCAAAAGTCTTTCGGAGGAATTTTATATAGTAATTTGTGCACCATTTGGCATTTAACCCCCTTGAAGTTTGAATGTAGCATAAAACACATACGTAGATATTTTATATATTTTTCTTGGAAGCAACATCATTCCGTTAAGCAGCACAGAGGAGCGTAGGGGAAAGCTGTCCTCTTTCACCAGGCTGGAAACCCGACCACTGGCAGAGCCTTTGCTCAGAAGAGGGAACTCCCACCTTTGCAGGAAGAGTGATGCTGTATTTTGCAGAATTTGGAAAAGCACAAGGTCCTTAGAAAGAAGGGTCCTTTTAAGGAAACCCTGCAAGTCATGGAATTAAAATAGGAATTTCAAACAGTACATTTTGTGTGAAAGCAGTGAACTTTCTAAATGTTTTTAAGAATGTCAAATATTTGAGGAAGGTTGTAGGGAGTGGATTTGGTTGGGGTTTTTTTGTTTGTTTGTTTTTGTATCATATTTCATATACTATGAATGTGGCTTTTGTATTTCAACAGAACTAAAAATGAAAGTCTTTGTGGATTTAATACTGATGAAGAACCTGCAACTTAACAGCACTTCAAATTTATTGCAAGATGTTAATTCTGTAATCACCTCTTAGGTGCCATTAGATCCTTCCAATTAAAATGCTTTTCCACACTGCTACAAACTGAAAAGGAAACCAACCATTGCCAAAAGTGTATCTGCTTTTGCTGGTTTCTACTATTTGTCTGTAAGATGTGCAACTTCTTCACTTCATGAAGTCTTACAGCTTTATTTTCTGTTCTTAAATGAAGTAAGTTGAATATTGCACGGAGGCTGGTGATGCCTTTTTCAGTTCTGTTACCCGAATTATAGAGCACTTCCAGCTCAACTATCATTCAGGTGATTTTTCTCTTTCGAACCCTTTGTTTCCCAAAATGTTATTCAGATTACCTTGACATTTGCTGCATTTTGATATAGGCTTGTGAATGGAGGTTGTTATTAGCTGGGTAAGGAGTTACTAAGGTATGTGATGGTTGGCTTCGCTGCCCCCCCCAGGAGCAGGGTACAAGCATACCTTTCTTCATGTGAGATTTGCACACTGTATTGCAATTCCCACACCCATGGCTGGAATTGAATTGTAGCAGTATTCCAATTCTGAACGGCCCTCACCGTGGCGCACTACATGAGTTAGTACACACTGTTGCTGCTGCTTAGAGGAAGAAATTGCACAGACAGACAGACAGACACACACACAACCCCCTGGCTGACTGGGACATATTTGAAAAATTAAATGTGCATATACTTAAAAACTGTCAAAGACATTTCTATGAAGTAATGCTAGTGCGACCTGAACGAATCAAAGTAATAGGCTGTGAATATCACGCGTTGCCAAGGTGATGCAAGGTTAAAAACTAACTTGCCAGGGTGAGCGCTGTGCCCTTTTTATTATTGTTTTGGCCAGATTTAATTTTTTTTTTAACAAAGCAGCTTCAGAAGGTAGTTAAATATTTTCCAAAAGAGATTTCATGAACAAAGTAATACAGGTATAGAATGACGCACTGACGAGAGAAGAATGGTGGAGAGAGAAGATCTTCAGGAGAGAAATAAATGATGATGAGCATTGTTGTGTGGGAGAGGTCCCACAGGTCAGGAAAACTGGAGGCATCTCTGGAGAGTGAGGGGGAGCACAGTTGGAGAGGTACGTGAAATGAGGTCTGAGCAGGAGCATCTGGAGCATCCAGAGCATCCAGAAAAGTTTAAACACTGACGTGCAGAAACAAACTCCACAACTCACGGAGAGTTATAAAGCAGGTATGTTTATGGCAGCACTGGGTGCAAGGGGGATCGCTCCTCCAAACTTGCATACCGTAAAGGGTTAGTTATACAGTTTATATACACGCCATATATACATATTCACAAGGTTTTCGGGAAATGATTAACATGTTCATTATTTTTCTGGGAACTCATTACCATAGGCTACTACCCACTCTGGTACGCACATTATAGTCTCTCAGTGGTCCTTTAGAATCCTCTGGTAGTCGTTTACTCCTCTTTGTTTTGGTCAACTGTCCTTATCTGTTTGCCAAAAGCCGCCTGAACTCAATCTGGCCGAAAACCAGTTTGTTTCGATGGTCCTGTTCTCTTTTTCTCTTTGTTGGGTGATAGCTGTAGCTCCAAGCTGCAAGACCAGTTCTAATCAGATGGTTACTTCTCACAGACCTTGGAGGGCCTTGGATAGCCGTTCCAGTTGTCTCTATGGCTCCAGGTGGCTCTGCTTGTCTGCCACTTCTAAGGCAGAGCTGCCCCAGTGTCATCATTCAGGAGCCTCTTATCTATACGATTCTTGCTATGCTATTTGCTATGTTGCAATGTCTAACTGGATGTTGTTTCCCCGTATCAACACTGACCATCAAGCTGAATTGTCTTTATTTAACAATGCACAGTGAAAGACCCTTACCTTAGCCTGTGACTTTGTAATGCGCGTTCTATATACTCTGTGAATTTTCCCGCAGAATCACGCTGACCCGGGGATGGCTGAGAGAGAGACAGTGAGAAGTCACAGGGTAGTCAAGGCTCAGCCATTCATGATCCAAGAGGAAATTTAGAAGTCAATTCACTAAACACGATCGATCTAACGGAAGTCTGTACCCAACCCAGAACAGGATGCCTCTGGGGTTGCCTAGTCACAACAACAGAGTTTTTGCTTTCCTTATAAACTCTGCCGTCCCAATGCCTTTGGTGATCTTCATCGGAGGTGACAAGCATCAGTGTTACTTCAGGTCACTGTAGTTTAGATTTCGTGGATCTTTGAAAATCTGAGCCTCAGCGCAGGCAACAGTGTTTGACGTATGTTCATCCCTAATGAAATCAGAACTGAGTTGACCTGATGTGGACTGACTCTAAATGAATCAGAAGCATAAACGTTTGGAGCAAGACATAATTATTGTCAAAAAAACAGATAGGAAATCCCACTTGTAATGCTATTTGTACGTGTTTTTATAGAGCTGAAACTTAATGAAACAGCAAATATACTAATGCCGAATTTTGAGCTAATTAATGGGTCAGCGATTGTTCTCCTGTTATGTAGGTAGTTCACCAAATTACTAAGATCAGCATTTCACAACTGTAAATTGTTGAAATTACTCCCCGGTTTTCAAAGCCACAGGTTACATGTTGGCATCAATTCCAAAGAATCTGTTTATGAACATTAACAAGAGCCTCGTGTTCTAAAAGTGAGACTATCATTAGACAGGTAAAATACTGATGTGTTTTCATTCTCCAACAACTAATCTAAATATCTAATCCCTAAACACAGGCAGTGAAAGTCAGAAGGGAAGTCTTATTTGTAACACGGGAGATGAACGAGAGTAAATCCATGCTTTCTGAATGAAAGAAAAAAGCCTTTTAGTTGGTAGATATTAAAAAAACCTATTGTATTTTTGTACTTTTGTGCTTAGCTTTTACATTATTTGTCTTGGTAATGAATTTACTCTCATTTTACACAGATGGGAGATTAATAAAATTAATATACACAAAAATATATTGGAAATTCAATTACAATAAACTGTGATTTCTTAAAGACACAGTGAAACCATCCTAGTTATTGTATTTTGTCTATCTTTTAATAACAAGGAAAATTTCAGTGCAAATTTTTTTAAAGTTCAATTACTATTATTCATATCGGGCAAACAAATAAAATTGGCCAATTTTCTTTCTCACAAGATAGTACCCCATAAAAATCAGACTAATTTTCTCAAGTACCCAATCTAAACAAAGAGGGGTGGAAAAATTTAGATAACCAGCTCCAAAGGGACTGACTCTTCTGTTTTGAAAATTAACAGATTTTGACAGATGTAAGCTTTGTCATATAGGGTGGGTTCATATCGATATAAGTTCTTCTGCATTGAACTCCTTCAAATTGCAGATGAATTCATAATGTTAGTAGTAACTGCCCACTGAGCTATCATGTGTAAATATAACCAGGATATGCTAAACCAGACAATTTACTGTGTTTCTAGTGAAAAGTTGTAGGAAAATCATCTTCATGGGTATTCTATTTGTCCAGCTTTCGATTGGTTACTACTTTCACGTGGCTGTGGTTTTGAATATTTTACGAAGTTTACCTGGCGAGTTTCCTTCTCGCCCTTTCCTTGTTCTGCATGTTAATTTATATTTTAATATTACATCCTTGGAGACTGTAGATTATTGGAGACCTGGTGACTTCATCCACTTTCTCGTGACCTGCGTACATGGGTACTTCACTGGGACCCTGAACCCTTGCAAGGTTGAGCTGAAGTATGCCTTCATTGCAGTGCCTCTCTGCACTCTTCACGACAACGTGCAAAGGAGGTATGTGCATTCCTTTATGTATAGTTTTGTTACAGAGCAGATACTAGAATAAACATTACAATGGGGAAAAAAAAATCGTATCCAGATCTCGTCCCCTCAGTGTAGAGAGAGGTGCACAAGATAATATTTGAACAGGAAAGATGACTCAGAGGAGGCAGTTTCAGGAACGTCTGAGCCCTTAGAGGCCCTTACTTAGGTTGGAGGAAGGAGCAGAAACCTTTCTCAAAGAGATGTGCTACGGAGAAGCAGTCAGTGGTTCTAGGGAGGTTATTGGCAGCTTAATTGAAAAGCATGCTTGATTTTGTGGCTTTATAAGTAATTTCATTTTTTTTCCTCCAGCCTGCTTAATGCTTACGTAAACAGAGATGACGTGAAAGGTGAATCATCACCTATGTTGAGCTGAGGTGTTTCCATTAACTAATCAAGACTGGTTTTATTTTTTTTAATGATTTATGTTTGGGGTAGTGTTTGATTTCCTGAGGTCATGTCTTGGCAGGGGGTGGGCAGGCTAGATTGTGTCCAGATGCCTCTTACAGATTTAACTATACTGTGATACAGAAATAGTTATATTTGCCCTAGGGAATCTGAAAATTTGAGTTTTTTCAGATTTTTGATTTGGAGTTTCTCTTCCTGAATAGTGCCATTTATTTACTTTAATCTTCTTGTTTGTAAAAAAATCATTTGGCGAAAAAAGGCAAGGTGTTATGATCATGTCCTGGATGCTTTTCAAGGGTTCTTATAAATAGAAAAAACTGAATTTGAAGAGTTTCATGATACCAAAAATAATCTGTGTGTTTCAAAATTGAACTTCACAAAAAAAGTAAATGGTGTTAAAAATCCTTTGCTTTCCATTCAGGAGTATATTTCATTGGGTTTTTTTGGGATTTTTGTTTTGTTTTGGGGTTTTTTGACAAAATTAAAGACAATGGAGACCATTAAATACTTTATTTTTAAGTATAAGTATTTATTTTATCATTCAACTTGAGAGACTTTTCATGATTCAGGTTTCTCACATAGAAGTCAGAAGTTACTTTAAAAAAAAATATCGGGGTGATGTCTAAGGTTCTGTTTCTCTCTAGTGAAAGGGATCCGGTTCCCATACCGAGGAGCGGGGTGGTTACAACAGGTTTGAGAAAACTGTAGCTGGTTTGTTTGTTTGGAGGAGTTTTGTTTGTTTATAATTGGGTAAAGAGAAATTATAATAACACAAGTAAAACCACTCACTATTATGAATGGCGTAGAGCACTGAAGCGTGCCAGCTTCCCGGAGAGCAACCTAAGGAGGATTGCAGCGCAGGTTTCCACTTAGAAATGTGGCCCATTGCGGGACAACTTGTTCATCTGTATTGCCCTGTTTCCAGTAGAATCTACTTGAACTTAAAATATTTTAAAGGGTGCCATTGCTGTAGGCGGAACTACTTTTTATAGTTGAAGTGGATACCAGTGTAGAAGTTCAAAGACAGGATACGAAGACTTCAGTTTTCAAATTGATGTGTCAATCCACTTTACATATATATACTGTACAGATGTTTCGTTTCCAGAGTATTATTTCCACTTTCTTTTGCCAATCAGTGCTCCGATCGAGAAAATCAACTGCTTTCTGTTTCGCAAGTGAGTCATATATTTGTTTCTCAAAGATACTATTTGCAGCTTTTGGCTCCCAACAGTGAGTCACTTCTTTCTGTTTTTCAGAGGTTCAGTTATCAACTTTCAGTTCGTTCAACAAAATTCTACCATGAAACAGGACTCATACTTTCATAAGATACCGTATTACTCCTGGGGTCACAGTATATCAATAATTTTGTGTTAGCAGATGTATTGAGAGAAGTTTTTTCTACTAACTAATTGCAATGAGTAACTCTTTCCAGCAAAGAAAATCTTTATAAAAAAGAGAAATCGTGCAGTTTTACTAAACACTGACAATTAAATTCTCTTAAGTAGTGTCTTTAAGGTTTGAAATCAAACCATTATAGAATATTCTAACATATTATTTTTGTATGGCTAAATTTGTTACTTGCTTAATTTAAGACATTAATTTCTCAGAGATCGAAGTACGTGTTCTGAATTGTAACCAGGTCTCTTTCAGGCTTTACAAATCCCCAGACTTGACCACAGAATCCTGTATGCTAAGGACTCTTATGTTTTAAATATAGACAAGGAAGAATGCACCTTATTAGTCCTTTGGATCTGAAACATGGTCAGCCAGTGTTTACTCCAGCTTCAGTACAGAAAAGAGTGAGTGGTTTTGCCTTGAAGAGAGACAAAACAGTTCTAGACTCTAATTGCAGCCTGTGTTCATATCCTACTGGTGAATCTACCATAGCAGATTTTTAAACTCAAAATTCTGAGGAAGTACAGCAGTATAAAAAGTGCTAATTTACAAAACTATTATATTATCACAGCGCAGTTGCATTTTGGTAACATGGAAGTGTCAGGGTGTTCTGTATTTTTAATGTTACACAACATCAACATCTGTTGGTTTGCAGAGAAAAACTTTTCTCCTGCTGTTTCAGGTGTGTGAAGTTGGTACACCGTAAGCCTGAGTAGGGTAGAACAGATATCACGAGAGGCAGTATAGAAATAGAGAATCCTTATAAACAGCAGCTCTATAATAGGTTGCAGAAATGGAGCTGGTTTATACATAGCAGGTTGCAGAAATGGAGCTGCTTTCTGCAAAGTAAACGTATACCAAAGAGCAATTTTCTCACTTCCTAGAACCATTGTTGAAAAATGCATACAAAAGATTTTCTGACCCAGAATGCAAACATCTCACAAAATTATTGAAATCCACAGAAATATCAAACATTGTGCTTTGGTGCCCCATTATTGCTCTGTAATGGTATTTTGTCCTAACTAGACGAGGACAGACATGCAATACTTGGGACACAGAAAATATCACGATGCTCTGTTTGCATTTGAGACAGAAATTCAACCAAGTAGTCTGCCAAATGGCTTATGAATTGAAATGGATGGGTGCCATATTACTCAGTCCAGACTCATACAATATTGCTTTACTCAGATGGGACACCACCATGGCATATGACTCCTTCATGGTTTGGTTCTGGTGAGATGAAGGCAGGGAGAAAATAGATCTGGTGGATAAATCACCATCGTTTGGATGTTGCCCTGAAACATCTTAATCAGCAAGGCAGTTGCAATAATTTTATTTCTGGGACTCTTTAATTTCATTCAGATTTCAGATTATATTTGTTTAAAGATGAGCTTTTAAGATGCCGTATTTAAAAAAAAAAATAAATAAAGAACCAAAACCCAACAGTGTTTAGTTTTGGAGCAATATTCCTGAGGCAGTCTGGAAAGGCTTCTAGTTGCTGTGGTAATTGTACCTTTATTGTTGGAAGCTCACTGAATAGTTAATATCATAGAATCATAGAATGGTTTAGGTTGGAAAGGTCCTTGAAGATCAACGAGTTCCAACCCCCCTGCCATAGCAGTCATTAAATAACATTTCCTGAACTGTGTGTTTGCAACGTTATGTAAGTAAATAAAACACATAAAACCACAAAAAAAAAAAAGCATTTATAGGCAGATTCCTCCTACTTTTCTCATAATTAGGTGAGATGCAGTGTCTCAGAATGGGTTCTTCATAACGCATTTTGAGAGCTGTGATAGTTTTTAGTGTTTAATAGGTCTGCAGCAGTACAATTGTCCTTTAAGATTTTGCCTGTGGTTTGTTCTTTTCTTTTTTGCCTTTCACTTTTTTACCTAAGAACATGTTGTTGATTTTTTTTTTATTTAACGCAAGCCCTAAAAATTGGAGATATACTGTATTTTCATGTTCATAGCCTGTGGGTTTTCCGGAGAAACAAGCCAGCACGCTGGCTAATTCAGCAGACTGTGCTTAATAAAAGGTGAAGTTTACCCCTGAATCCATTTTTCCCCAAGAGCTTACCAGGTCTTTTAGCTCTGTATTCTCTGCCTCACTCCCACAACCAGGGCTCCACTCCCAAGCTCTGAAGTTTCCTTCATTGGCAGCTGCATTTGCACATAAAAGAAAATGTATTCGTAATATGATGTTATTGTATGAAAACACAGCATGTAAATGTTTATGAAAGACAGAAAGACCACCCTGTTAATAATTATGATAAAATTAAGACATGATACTAAATTAATATAAAACCGATGAAGATTTGCAGTGTAAGATTTGCATAATCTTACAAACGATGCTGAAGTCTTTTCATCTTTCGTTAGCTCACCTGGTTAAGATCAGAAAGATGCTTCCTAACATGGACCCTAACAGCTGAAATGGTCTCCTTGGAAAATATTTAAATTTTCATCCAAAAGAATGATGTCTTATTTGGAGTAAAAAAAAAAGTGCTATCTGTTAGAATGAAAATTGAACCAACAACCAGTCATTGCAACACATTTGTGGATCTGTGCATCCAGCTCTGGAGTCCCCAACAGAAGAAGGACATGGACCTGCTGGAGTGGGGCCAGAGGAGAGCCACGAGGATGCTCCGAGGGCTGGAGCACCTCTCCTATGAGGAGAG